>JAASAY010000271.1:0-79089 GCA_014822085.1 Fusarium stilboides
AAAAGCACCCTAAGTAGTCCAGGAGCATACGTCCTATATAGTTAGGGAACATTAAAGCTGCTACTTGACCGAGGACTATACCATAGGAAGTACCCCAAAAGTTAAGCTGAGGGCCTTAATCAAGCGCGTTAACAATGGACATCATGTCCCTTGCGACGAAAGGGGTCCCAATAAAGCGGCCCGTGTCTTGCATGGCTTGCCAGCACGACTCGGCGTAAACTCCAAAAGCTTCCCATAAATCTTTCTTGAGGGTTTCCCAGAGATCGATTTGGGTCAGTGTGTTGAAATCGCGGCGATGAAGCTTGCCTTTGTCTGTAACATTTGCCTCTCCACCAATTTTATTACAGATGAATGAAATCGTACGGCCAGTGCCTCTTTGTGCGAGTTAGTCTACTACCGAACTTCCAAATGTTAGGAGAAAGATGGAACTTACCGTGTGTCAAATCCAATAATATCATACTGCCCACCAAGAATCCTGTGAGATAATGTGAGTAAATGATATCCTGTGGAGTAGCTCATCTACTTACGGAATCATTTTCTCTCCTTCTGATAGTAGCGTCTCCACAGCCGATATTCCGGACCACCAGGGTTGTACAAAACGCTACCCATGAATGGTGTTTTTGTAGCCTTGACCCTAATCAAGTCCAGGTTAATGGTCTCGCTGTTGCCTGCGTTGGTATAGTCCAGAGGGACTTAGAGTGTTGCACAGTCGAAAGACTTCTGTCTTTCATTGTTCAACTCGTTTTTGAAGTCCAAGTTGCACTTGGACCACTCGAGTGGCGACTTTTCCTTGCTGGTCAGAGAGCGGCGAAAGTCATTGGGTAAGGAAGAAGCCTGAGTTGAGTGAAGGAGCACTTGGCTGAGAAGAAGGGTTTGGAATTTCATAGTGTTATAGCTGATGTTGTTTGTATAAGAGTAGGTTGAAATGATAAGGAAGATGATCTGCTGGTTTAAAAAGAATGCTTTTCAACTTGCAGACTCTGCTCTTATATATAATAATATTGAAAACACTCGGACCACACTGTAACACTGGGGATTTACATCAATCCATCCTAATGCCTTGCTTACAGACCCAAGTAAGTATCACAAGTACAATTGAAAAGAAAAACGTAAGATTGTTTTGCAAGATATAACCCATTTTGTGCATTGCTGAGGCCAAGACACGCAGCACAGCCCTCTGCGCACTAATTAACCCAAAAGGGCGAGTAAGCCCAACCTTGGGTTATGAGCATATGGAACCCTATTGGAGCCAAGACAGGTGAGCAGCTTGGCGTATCTTTTTAAGCGGCACAAGCCTTCACGATGATTAAGACCGGCGTCTCTTGGAGGGATGTTATAGAGCAGGAATTCCAATGGAAAAGCTTATTGCTTGCATGATAAGGTTGGTGACTGCCTGGAAATACGGCGTTATTTTGCTTCAAGGTTGAGAGAGAGAAAACCGTGTCAAAGTCATCAGGTATGATGCTTTATTGTGTAAATAAAGAATTGTGTTTTTTTAGATATGTGGCCTTGATCTATCTCTTTGAGATATTGGATAAGGTATATATATATATATATATACTGCTAGTAGTACGACGTTTACCCAATTGAGTAGCATTTCGACATTCAAATTTGCATGTCTTGAGGTACCGATCACAATAGTCTTAGTCCATCGATTGTGGCTGGTGAGGAGTAAGCTGAAGTGAAGTTTAGCAAGAATGGGGAATTTGGCTTTGAAATGTATATCCAAACGCTCCCTTAGCCAACCTCTGTGTGGCTTCCCCAAGGAGTGAAGGGGTGAAAAAGCCCCTTGCATAGTGTACCTAATTTCCCATGTGGCATCAAGATAAGCAACACCAATTTCTTCTTATTTGTCTCCTTTGCCCCTCTCATCCAATCCATTTTGTGGCGAGCTGAGATCACGGCCAGGATAGACTCTGCGACAAAATAGTGAGACACGGCTCGCATCTAGAGCTAGATGTCAGGCGCTGTGGCTTAGCGGACGGGAGCTGAGAATTAAGGGTCTCTATTTGAAGGCGTTTCAAGGGATAGTATGTACGTATATTTATTCACTTCCCGGTGTAAAGACTTGAAAGTTCACCAGTTTCGACCTTGTTGAGACGCCCTGACTGGTCTACTTGGTGGAAATAGGATTCCAGAGTACTGAACGCTGGATCTCAGATTGTCTCAGTAGCCAGATCTGGCCAATGTCCCTACCCTGTAAACACGGCGGCCGACATGGGAGTGACCATCCTAGTGTCTTCATTGAACAGTGGCTGTAAACTCGGAAGTGTTCCTACGGTACGTAGAGGCTTATACTGAATTTCTGAGCATGAACCCACACGTCGGCTACAAAGTCAGGACAAGTCATACGCTCCTCCTCTTTCGAGTATATATACTCTTAGCTATCCTACATCCCGTATCTTAATCCTCCAAGCTCAACTCATTCTTCAAGGTAGCTATCTGCCTGTACTTCAATCATACCTGCCTTCGATATATGCTCAACATTGATAATATGCTCAGTCACGCAAAACGTGAGTGGCTAGATTGTCCTGATGGCCACTTGAGTTACTGACACCCTTTCTAGTCCATCAGCTGGAGTCAGCACCATCCAATTCCAAGTCAAACTGGTTGGCTACTATCCAAACCCGACCCATGCGATCAGGATCTGTATCCTCGGACGATGACGCCCCTCCCCCGAGCGTTATTCATAACCTCGCCTTCGATGACGACATGGTGGTGAACGCTCCATCAAGATCGACCATATTCGAGCACGGCCACGGTACAACTGCTTTGATCTCCCATCGTGAACATGACTTTTCTGGTTCGACCACTAGACATGCATCTCAAGCCATGTCTATTGTCTCCAAGCGAGAGTTTTCTCTCGGTTCAGCTTCCTCTTTTGCCAACAGTCTTTATGATACTCAGGCTATCTGGAAGCACGGAAGGGACTACGTGTCCGAAGGGATTCCTTTTGAGCTCGATACGCACATGCAGAGAGCCCTCGATAGGTACGGACGCGTTTGTGGGAAAACTTTGGATTTTGGACGTTCTGTCACTTCCAAGGAGTTCCTCGCCATGGTTACGAACGAGAGACTCCGATACATGCCCGAGAAGAACAGCAGACTCGACAACACTCTCAAGAAGGCCGAAGCTTTTGCCAAGAAATTCGACAAGATTATGACTGCTGTCAAGATGATCGAGGTTTCGACGCACGATAGCTCAGCCCTTGTTCTTTCCTCCTGCAAAGCCCTGCTCGGCTTTGCTGGCAAGTACTCTATCGCAGTCGAACGCTTCTTTACCAAGCTGGATCTTTCTATGACTACCATTGTCCGCATGTGCGATAAGATGGATGCCAATCATGCTTCGCACAGAGTCACCACCATTTTTCAGTCTTCCTTGGCTATGATTGTGGACATTGTCGTCGACGTCACTGCTTCATTCAGTACACATCGATCAACTGGTGGCGAAAAGACCATTGTGGCCCAGTTTGAGTCTCGATTCGAAACCATTCTTATCAGACTTACTCAGCTCAAGGCTGAGTTCCAGATGTTGGTCCTCAACCGGTGGATTGATATCAGTGGCTCTGTAGACTCGCTTCTGCTCATCCTTCGTGGCTTTGACGACTTTGGACTCGATACCTGCCCACCGGCATACATCCCCATTCTGATCAAAGTTTGTTTATCTCTTCACAAGTCGCACGGAGAGCAAGTTGAGACTCTTCACTGGTTCCGCTTGCTCTGGTCTTCCATCGAGAAACACCGCCATGACCACGATTTTTGCAGCGCAGAGCAATGGTTCGAAGTGTATCAAGAGTACCTCATCATTCTAGGCCTTCACGAGGAGCACACTGAGCGTCTCCACCTGGCAGAGAGCTTTCGGGCCATTATTCTTGCAGACTTTGGAGCTACGCATGCTTACTACATTCGTGCAAGCATCGAGTTGGCCAAGATTCTCGAGATCGATACAGTACGATACGTTGAAGCCGTTTCTATCTACGAAGAACTATCTCAATGCGACATCCACGGTTTCGATGAAGGGGACTCGATCTTGTCCTTCATAGAGATTGCCAAGTACCGTTTGTCTATTCTCTTTGAGAGTCACACTGATCTTGGGCATCGCGCCGAGACGTTGCTCATTGATGCTTTTATTTCGCTCAAGTGGGAACTCTCATATTCTGACGAGAAAGTCTTGGTGGCGCTGACTCGTATCATTGACTACCATCGCAAGCAAAAACGTCGCGAGAGTGTCACCGTTGCAATCAAGGTTATCGAAGAATACATAGTCGGCTTGCTTATCGAGGAGCGCAACGAGATCGTGCTATTTGACATCGCCCGCAGCTTGGCAAAGATGTACCGCGAACTGTCCTCTGTCGAGTTTGGCATCAAGTTCATCCAGACCCTCAAAGAGGAGGTTCTCATGGGAGAGAAGAGCTCAGTAGAGGGCTTCTGTGGGTTTGGGCACGAAGATCGACTAGCTCATCTCGACCGACGTTGCTTTGTCTTTTTACATGCTTTTGAACAACTTCTTTGCGGATACGAGCGGGAGAACATGCTCGATACCATCATTCGAGACGTCTATACGGAGACTTGTCTGTATGAGGCGTGGTCCATCTCTGTCAGAGAATCTAGTCGCCCGATTCACATGCGACTTGCTGCTGGTGCTCGTTTGATTGCATTTTTGGAAGTCAAGGGACGACATGTCGAGATGCGAAAACTTCGCACCGATATGTGGGAACTATTCAAGGGCTTCTGTCCAGCTTCTCTCGCTTCAGAGTCGTTGTGGCAGCTTTTCGAACTGACACTTTCCAACGTCAACAAGAAAGTGGTGTCTGTCAATATTCTCGAGTGCCTTGTGGATGTCGGTCTTGAAGTTTTCAAGGCAAGGGACTTCAAGGTGTCCCTTCAGCTGCTGAAGTGGTCTCAAGTCTACTTCCGACAACTTACAAAGACGAAACACTCTCGAGCAGTAGAGCATGCTTTCAAAATCTCAGAGTCATTCTCACGTCGTGTCCAAGTAATCGACCATGATAGTGTTCTCATAGAGCTACAGCAAGTCTCATCAGAGATCCTCGTTGAAGTTCTTAAAGTCGGCCGTCTGGATATCGACTTTGGTACTATTCCCTTCGGCCAGCTGAACGTTATCATACGACTTCTTGGTGAGCGAAAGAACTTCTCGATGCTGGAGCGTATCCTTCAATACCTCTGGGATACTCGCATGAGTCGAAACTGGAGTGGTGCTGCAACTGTGGCCACTGGCCGACGACTTTGCGAAGTCAAGTTTGCAGCAGGCCATCAAGCAGCTGCCATGAATCTCGTAGGAAGCATCTGCTATAACCTGCGAGACGTGTATGGCCCTCTTCACCACCTTACTGTTGATTGTGAGACACTACGCGCAAGTTTCCATAACACGTGTGGCAACCACAGAGCAGCAAGGGACATCCACGTCCACCTTCTTGAGCAGATCGGCAGCATGAAGGGCGAGGCCATCTCTGGCCGTGAGGATCTTGTTGACTTGGTCATGGACCAGGCCAAGAGGCTGAAATGGGCGCATCATAATCACAGGAGCAAGGTCGGCGGTGAGGATGATAAGGAGGAGTCATTCTACACGTCGATCCTCATGAATGCGCAGAACTCAATCAACGGGCATCACAGGAACGACTCAACGGCTTTTAGGGATGCAATGACTTTGGAGGGAGAGAAGAGAGAGACAAAGTGGAAGCACCCTGACAACTGGAGTTTGCCTGTTGGTGAGGCGCTGTAGGTGTTATAATCAGAGTCTCATTAGATTGAGATGTCACAGATCCTGTACCTTTTTTTTTGTTCCAGCACGACTCTAAATATTTCCTATGTATCTATGCTTTTTATCCACGTTTTCTCTATTGAAGCCTATATATAAGGTTGACTTGCGAATATTAGCAAAACTCTCCAAGATATTAATATACTTCACTACAGATCGTTTGTGTTGTGTCATTAATGAGACTCAGAGTCTTATCTCTTTCTCAGTGCGAATATCTTAGTCTCAAGCTCGGACATGCTCATCGGGTTATTATACTCTCAGTTGCTGATGCAGGCGGTCTATTAAATGATCGGCGCTCTATTAACTTTTATAATACCTTATCCTGAAGTTAGGTAGAGTATTAAATTTACTAACCCGTCTGGCATAGCTTTATAACTAAAATCAGGTGCTTCCCTAGGAGGAGCAGGTGATAATAATATATCTTTTGTGGTAGGGCGGATAAGATAAAATAGACTACGATAAGATAAGGCATATAGTGTGCGATAAGATAAAATGAGATAAGTCAAGCCAATCACTGCCCACATAGGGCTGTGTAATTCCAATGTGACATTATCGCATACTTGCGTAGAAGAGCGTTGGTAAGCTTATATAGATATAAAACTAGTTAATCACTTATTAAATTAACTAAACTCTGAAAAATGACAAGTTAACGCCGATAAGCAAGAGAGCGTGAGGTGCAGCTTGTCCCGTATATAGAACTGACGAGTGAAGTAATGAGAAGTCTAGGGTAGGATTGCGCGGAATATCCCGATCGATGTAATTGCAGCAACATCGGTAACCGACGACGAAAATTAACACCTGGATTCCAAGTTGAAATTGAACTTGATATGATTGCAATGAAATATTTGCATAACTGATAAGCAATACATGACTTCTTAACTTCTCACGACATCTATATCGACTTTCATACGTGTCTTGGGTGGCAAATGCTCTGCACCTACGCTAAATAGCTTGGTTTGGTGTCTCAAGGGTAGGTAGTTATGCCATAACCTTCATTAGCGTTCCATTTTTGTTATTCTGGATATCGACTATAACTAGACCGAGAACGCCAACTTGGATTTTGGCAATCAGCGCCATGTGCGTCGTTGCCGATAGCGAGACGCTAATATTTCACGGTTCATTCCGATGCTAGTAGCCTGATGTACTGGTATGCGATATCGCTAGACACGGGCGCGAGGCTCTACTTGAACTGCAGTAACACAATCAGGGACTTGACATGCAATTTTGAGGAAAAGAATAAGTTTTATACCTGTACCGACTAGAGTTGTCCGATCAACCACATACTGTATTGCAGGCTGGTTACCGAGATTGGGAATGGTGACCCCACTTTCGCACCCATCTCGATGGTTCTGCCGGGACCAAACATGAGCCCTTGTTTCAAAAACAACTTGATAGTTAATGCAAGTTAAACGGAAATCTACGGGCTTGATCCGAGCTGTTTGAGTCAAGCTGCTAACAACTCTCGATGCCTTCTGGACTGGTTAAGGACATAGGTAGGTTGACAGGGGCCTGTTCTTGACCCCATCATTTACCAAGGATCAGTTAGACTTAGCCAAATTTAGTCAAGCTTACTTAGAAATACAGTGACATCGTCCACTAACACTAAATTAGGTACCCATTTGTCTGAAACAATGAAGGGGCAACGTCAAGCGATCAATGCAACACATTCCTCACCCCTTTCGTCAAAACAACAACCTTTGGTCATCACCCCTTGGTGAACAACCCAGCTTCTTATGGCCCTGCAGCTGCAGCAATTAGTTATACGGACTTTTGGCTTATCGGACCATGGCAGGCAAGGACAGCAACGAGAAGCCTTTGTGGCGACCGCTGGCGCACAAGCTGTCCAGTTTGCTCCCGAGGCGAAGGTCCGGTAAAGCCAAGTCCAGAGTCGATGCCTCACCCTTGGATGAAACTTCTCCAAGAGCCTCCTCGGACTTTCGGCCGCTTGAGGTTCAGTCCAATGCTCTAGAAGGTCTCCATCTCCCGAATAACTGGCTTGTCGAGCCACCAAATTCCGACAAACAAGGTCAACAATCATCATCGCCTGTCGGCACATCTCCAATTGCACATCAATATGCGGTTGAGTCAGCGGCCCCGACAATTGACCTTCTAGAGACGCAGAACCCACTTGAATTGCATCATTTTGAACACTATGAAGATACACAGCCCTTAACAAACCACAATATCTCCGAGGCTGCAGAGAAAGAGCAAGCTCGAGCATCGGCCTTAACAGCTCTGACAACGAAGGAAACCTTAACGGAGCCCAGTGTCCTGGATCGTGGACGACCTATTGAAGCCAGACATCTCATACACCAGCCAACCAAAAACTCCAAAAATCGCCGCAAATCACTTCCATTGGAGTTTGAGCTCTTAACTCAACTGTCGAATGAAGACCAGATTTCGGACTCACTGCATACTACTACTACTGCCGGATCGGTGGCAAAATTTGAAGCCGTTGCTCCTTCGTCTGGAAAAGAATCATCGACATGGGCTTCAGATCGTAGGAGACATTCCACCAGGCAAGAAGTGACAAGGTCGCTCAGCCCTGCTGTTACTAGAGCAGCACCCGCTGTATCGGCTCCTAAAACTCTACAAATCCCCCCTACAGATGGTCAATTGGCCCTGAAAAGGCATTCTTATCAAACCCTCCCCACAATTACAGCTGAAAGCGTAACTACAGCCAACACAACGACACCACCACAGTCAACTTCAGTTCCCAGAGTAAAAGCAAAGCAACCAGGTAATTGGAACGATCGCCTCGCCTGGATCCGAAAATTAGAGGAAAAGGGAGATTCCAGGCCCAACAAAGACTTAGGGGGACTCCCCAAACGGGCAGGCACCGTTTCAGACAAGCTCGCCATGTTCGAGAAGAAGAACCTATCGTCAGCTGCTCCCAGACGCTTACAACCACCGACGAGAACGAACTCAGGAAGTCATTGCTCGGCGACGGGCCGAGAGTCTATCTTTTCGGCTGATAGCAACGCCAGTGGGCCATCTCCTCGTACGTCCGTAGACACTACGCGGACGAACAATCGAGATTCTTCTGTCATGAGTCATTATGACGACTCATTCAGAGAGAAGCTCGAGACTCTTGTTGGCCAAGAGCCTGAAATGAATAAGCTTGACTGATTATATACTTCTTGAAGCGCGCACCTTTGATAGGCAGCATCCTAGTATTGGACTATATACCTATAATACCTTCATCCTACTATAGAGAAATAATACAGCAGGCGTTGATATCACTTGAGACGTTTTTCGATACAGTTGAAAGTTACACCAGATGAACCCAAGATTTGAAGCTAGTGATTACGATCTTACAAGTCCAGATACACTCTTCATACCGCCTGACGCTAGTTGAAAGTTGGACAGAACCAGGTCCATCATTGATATGAAAGTCGACTTAGATCTCAGAAAGGGTGCTCAACGAGGGAAAGCTTGCAACCAGCAATGGGGAGTTTATTAGTATACTGGGCCATTCTGATGATATTGCCAGATCACACCAGGGCTCGTGATGCTCCACCACTGGCAGTGCGCTCAGACCGGACTCAATACAAGAGCATGATAGGCAGTTACAAGGAGGTCTGGACAAAGCAATCCTACTCCCAGCCGGTGACGGTTGGAAAGACAGGTGATCCCCTCTGAGGTCTTGGCATCCTGAGTAGCGTGACTCAAGCCGTGGATCCATCATCGCACACAACGATCCCTAAACCTGCAGAAAGCATCAAAGCAGGTGCCGTGAAGCTAGCTCCTTTATCCGGTTTATCCAGGAAATATCCCATCATCTAATTTGGTGCATGCCGTTGAATTGCATTGTATGACTTGACCCGAGACTACGGGGATGTCTGGACAGCCGAGTTGCACCGGGCAACGCGACTCATGCTGGACATTCCAACGACATTATGCATAGAGATGTTACGGTGCTCTTAATTCCAAAGGATCTAGCTCTTGCCAATGGTGATAAAAATGATGGTTACTTTCTCTGTTTCCTTCGTCAATAAACTACGCGCGTTACCAAGGTTCAAGAAGCCCTTTCCGCAGGGTTATCTGAGGCTTTTCTGGCTGATTGACCGTGATCCCTTCTCGCTTCTGACGATAGTGAACCGCTCCATATCGTAACAGCCCCCCGAATGTTCCTGGCTGGCAGTCTGAACCTGGCTTGTCATCCCATACGCTCCCAGGCTGCAGGGCATTTACAAGGCCAGAACCTCGAGATATCTTTTGCATGCTGGCTTGACCAAGTAATGTCCACACTAACTCGTAGGCTTTTTTGTAGATCTCCGATTCTGGGTCGGCGTCGAGACTGAGTGTCATTAACTCATAAAGATGTTGCCCGAAGTTCTCACCACCGATGACAGTCTTAGCCACCCAGTGTTCTCGCAAAACATCAATGACGAGAACATGCGTCATCCAGTAGTTAGTAGCATTGAAGGGATCGTCATCAGTTCCCTCAAGCATACAGAGCCGTGCCCAGCATCCATTCTGGGCAGCGTAATCCAACAGCTCTTCAATCGAGACTTTAAAGTCCCAGTTGAAACCCTTGCCCTTTGACTCAGACATTGAGAAAGCTTGTTTGAGGAAGGCCACAAGTGGATGAGCGTTTATGCTTTCACTATCGTTGCGATTGTCCCAAAGGTGAACAAAAAGATCGTGCCTGTTGTGTTTAGTGTATGAGATAGGACGATTACTCTTCCAAGGGCCTCTTACCACCTCTTGATGAATGGGTTGGCTTTCCTGGCTGCGAGGAAGTGATTTGCCAAGTATTGTGCGTATTGAATCGGCGCGGCGATCTCGTATGGTGACTCAGGATCTTCCAGAATAGACCATAAGCCACGATCCAGATCACGAAGGAGGATACATCCAACATCCATTTTGATCCCACCGTGTGTGTAAAGAAGAGCGCCACTGATCATGTCGGATGCGTGCTGTCCGGCGTGCTTTCCAGTCATCGTACCCCCGACGAAGCATTTGGGCAGCATCTCCTTTGGTGCAAATCTTAGGGCGTGATTGGGGGACCCAGGGGCATTGTCAAGAAGTCGGATAGTCCATTCAGGTCCACAAACGCGAATCCAGTCGATCACATTGCGCCTGCACCATGAAGGGAGTTCGTCAAGCCCGCCGTCCCAGTATGCCCATATGTTCTTCTCAGACACAACAGGTATATACTGGCGCAGAGATTCGAGTATTTCGTGATCTGATCGCTGCTCGTTTATACTAATAGTCTCCAATCTGTCCTGGAACTCCAGTGGGATGCTATATTCGGGCATCTTGTAGGTGATCGAGGGAATGTGATGATATTGTCAATGGGCCCTGTTGACTCTGGAGCGGGGTAAAGTAGCCAAGTGTTAGCTTGATAGAGATTGAGAGACGCCGACAAGCTCAATGTATAGATACCTTATTCTATTATGCTAGATAGATCAAGGATTCAACTTTAAAAGACCCACTGCTCTTGGTTTGTTTTGTCCTTCGTCTTTCTCTTCTAATCCAATAAGGTATCATGGTCCGACAAGATTGTTAGCTGACGATCTTATCTCTAAGAGCCCGTAAGCCTGCTGGGGCCGACCTCCAACTCATATACCAATCAGAAGCACTCCCAGTTGATTGCTTATCCTAATTGGCCTAGTGAGACGCTTACGGATCCTAAGAGTTCGGGATACGTCACAAACTAGCTTCAAGACTTGAAGGCTCGGCTCTGTCAGTTGATGGGTACGATCAAGACCAAGTTGGGCCGAAGATCGCTGGCAAGTATGGATTAAATCGTTGTTATAGGCTAGGAAACCCGAAAGGTATCGGTCCCGACATGTGGATTAGTCCTGAGCTCGTATATGGCCCAACCAGAGTTGAACGGAGGAACTAATTCCTGGATGTCAGGTCGTGGATAAGAGAAGAGGTGGAGATGCACGTGATACGAATGCAAGATGTCGCAATACTGAATACAATCTGACAAATCAAGGTTTCTACTAAGATAAACTTGAAGAGTCTTGACAGATTCCCCGCCGCATACCTATATCGAGAAATTCTATCTTTTTTCTGAGACCAACGCAATTCCAGTTCAATCTGGCAATTGCCACGATGTTGACGCTCCAGCAAATACTTGATATCGAGGCTCGTCATCTTCAGGACCAGGTCTCGGCATTACAGATTTTACGCCCAGAAGACCCTATTGCCCTCCATCGAATTGCTGGATCTACATCGATAATATCGTCGGATAAATACGACCGGAAACTGAACCACACAATTGGGCTGGGATCTTTCCAACAGCCGACAGCTCACGACCTCAAAGTAATTGAAGCTCTTTACAAAGATTTGGGATTAAAGCCGCAGTTTGATGTTTCTCTACTAGACACCAAAAAAACTGTGGATCTACTGCTAGAAAGCGGCTATGTGAAAACGGGTGGAATCGACACGTTTGTTCATGATCTCAGGGCCCCAGTTATCACGAACACCCGCAGCTTTAACATCGACAGAACCACGGATGCAGCTTCATATATAAAAGCGTCTGTAGGAGGGTTTGCAACCGGCGGTCGTTCCATCGAGCTCTTAAGTCTACTCTCCCAAATAACATCAATAAGGGAGAATACGCACCTGTTTGAGGCTAGGGATGCAGGAGGAGTGCTAGGAACGGCAGCCCTTCACATCGTCGAATCAGAGGGGGATAAGATAGGCTATCTCTATCATGATAGCACTTTGCCAGAAGCAAGAGGGCGTGGTGTACACCAAGCACTTATCGGCCATCGCCTGCAGGTCTCTCAAGATGAGAATTGCGCCTGCGCTATAGCTTTAGCAAGGACCTCATCGGGTAGTGCACGTAACTTGGAGAAGCTGGGATTTGTCAAGGCTTTCGAAACGCATGTATTTGAACCTAAAACAGGATAGCATGACACCAGTCGCAATCTCGTACAACCTCAGAAAGCATAGCAATCGACTGTTTCACTCTGGCAACCATACTGTCAGATGATTCATACACCGTGAACTCTGACCTTGACTTCTTGTGGATTTCCTGAATGAGTGAGGTTCGTGTCCGGTCCATGAGATTAAGTTAGTTTAGGAAGCACGAGTTGCACAGTCTGTAGCCAAACAGAAATCCCAAATTCAGTAAATTACTCACCACACATCATTGAACAGTGAAAAAGCCGATGTGTTAATCTCCATCACATCGGTATCGAGATGCTGGAGTTACTCATATCCTATTTAACAGAAACAAATACATCATAATATTTAATCCAAATATAAAAAACTCCAAGACGTTGAGTCCCGATTTGATCTACCCAACTCCCGCGGCCGTTTTGTTTATTCCAGTCTTCCTTTATCGCCCAAAGATGTTGATATCCTAGGCTAGAGGCTTGTAACAACAGCACCCATACCCATTCATGTCGCGTCTATTTTGGAGACCATCTCTCGCTTTTTGTCGCTCGACAAGAAGCTAGCAGTAATCGAATTACGCGCTAGTTGCCGTATGGCATCAGAATTCAGAGAATACCGTTCGCTAAGAAGTATGTATTCTTCCAAGCACGTCGAACCAAACATTGCGGGATCGTCCGAGTTGATTGTACAGAGAAGCCCTTTCTCCAAGTATTTGGGTAGCGGGTGAGACTCGAAAGATGGGCAACAGCCTGTCATGATATTCGAAGTGACATTGATTTCCAATGGCACCTGACGTTCCCTCAATAAGTCCATAAGCTTGTCGTCGTGTTGTGCATCTAACGCATGGCCAATTCTCTCGACACCCATCTCTAGTGCAGCTCGTATCTGTAACGGCCCTTTCAAAGGGCCTGAAGCCTCTCCAGCATGCGCAGTGAGACGTAGGCCCGATTGTCTGGCCTCCACGTAAAGCTCGTGAAACCATTCAATGGGACCTCCGACTTCATCACCTCCAATACCCACCCCGATGATAGTAGGAAATCGAGACTTAAGCTCAGCCGCAAGCTTGAAGACTCGGCTAATCTCAGCCACCCCCCGCTGGCGAGTCGCATCGGCGATCCATAGTATTGATGGACCACCAATTTCCTGTTGGACCTGAACCCTCGCGTCTTCTATGACGACCATGACATCTTCCAGGCTAAGGTGCGGTTTGTTGTACAAAATCCCACCCCAAGCGACATACACCTCAGCATGAACTACGCCCTGTTGATGGAGGTCATACATCATTTCTCTGACGATCAAAGCGTAATCCTCGGGTGTTTGAAGAAGATCGGTGACAAGTTTGAATGTTTTCAAGAAATGAATGAAGTCGGTGTACTCATATCTGGCTTGAGCCTCTTCGAGTGTAATAGGAGTTGAGTCATGCTTTTCTGAGAGAGTAAGCAGCGTTCCAGGCGTAACTGTCCCTTCTAGATGAAGATGAAGTTCGGCTTTAGGAAGCCTTCTGAGCCACTCAGATGTAGGCCGTGTCATGTCTTACAAAATTAAAAAGCTTAGAATGGCGGAGCAAGGAGCGTCCTGTAATTATAAGAGTGATTCGACAAGATACGGGCTAATATATATAGTTGACAGCACAGCATCTGCATTGGTGGGGCTGGGGGATGGTGCGATGGAACAAATGCTCCACTATTTGAGCCAAGATTGAAAGATATCGGTGAAGAAATGACAAGTTGGGATTAGTTCGTTTTGTTCCCGACTAAGCGGCTAAACTGCGCAGTTACTCATGAGTCACACTCGGTGCGTATATTAACTCAACTTTACAGAGGAGACAAGCCGGCAACAGGGCAAGTTTCAGCTGGGAAGGAAGATAAGGAAATTATCAGCAGCTATAGTATTGAGATAGTGGTAGGATGGGCCACACAAGCTCGAACATTTCTTCAAACAAGATGTTACAGACACAGACAAGGCGTAGATCATCTTATGGTCGACCAATACGAAGACCGCCCAACAAACTCGCCTAGGGATTACCGGACTAGGAAGGTGCTAAGCGAGATACTCTCGTACCTTGAGCCGGAGTCAGAACGTCCGATATCTTCGAACAACTTTGCGGAAGAACGCCAGTGCCACGAGGACTAACATGAACACATCTATCTAGACTCCAAGGAAAGACAATTTGCCGAGTTTTTGACACTTGCCGGTTTATCCGCGTATACACTAACAAGATTAAGGTCCTGGAGTTAGTGCATATCCATAAACGCATCCAAAAAGGAGCCTACACCACTGGCTTTAGCGTTAACAGTTTGGTTGATACATGCTATTCAATTTCACTTTAAGCGGCAATCGTAGACAGACCCAAGCCTTTCATTCCCTGTCAACGTCAATCTCATCACTGCAAATGTCGCATCGTTTCTCTCAACAGAAGGTGCCTTTGCTCATTCCACGATCTTTGACATGCTCCTATCTTCCTATACCTTTTATCAGCATCGTCTTGTAAATGTTTGGGAAGCTTCTCCAATTAGGTGGTTGGAATGCCGTTTGGCCACGGACAGCAGGCAATCATGTTGCGGCATTGTCTACAACCCTCTGCTTTAATTTCCACTATCTACATCTGTTCAATTACAGCCCCGTCGTCAAAGGAAAAATCAGCGCCGTAATCTCGATTCCATTCTTGTCATAGTGAGTGGTACTAGTCTGCAAATTGATCAATCAGAGTGTCTTTGTGTGTCGGGCCCGAGCTCACCAATGGGTTACCGAGACAGGTAACGCCACCCCCATCTTTTGAAGTGAAATGATCCTCTACTGCTTGCCAGGCTTCAAACTCACACCAAACACAATAACCACTCATCAATTATCACGACCATCATGTCTACGACCTCCAACGACACCGCCGGTATCTCTCCGGGAGCGTGGCATTCGAACTCCCAGAAGATCGTTACCAACGTCATTAGTGTCCGTGAGACAAAAGAGGCCATGGATAAGGTTTGTCTTGATGATGCTTACTAGGCTCAAAGATTCACAACTGTTAACAAAGCTGAGACATTTGAACTTCTCAAGAACTTTCTTGAACACGTTAAATCGAATGAACCTGGGGTTGAACTTTTCCTACTCAACAGGGACGATGAGCACTTCCAATTTGTCACTTACGAAATGTGAGTCTTCAAGCTGAATTATTTGTTCACATACACTGAACCAAGTCAACCAGTTATAAGGATGAAGAAGCCGTCAAGCTTCACCTTGGAACAAAGCACATGCGTGAGCTTGTGGAAGGTGAGGAACGGTACGACGTGAAGCGAGGCGGCAATGAGATTCATCATGAGACGCTTGTTGCGCAAATCGGCCCGCGCCGGTAAACGAACGCCACGGGGGGTTAAAGAGACAAACGCAGTAATGAGATTTAACTGCTCATAAAGGCAGTGAGTAGATAACAGATCCTCATACTCGGCTAGTCTATACCATATTCCCGTGGGTAACTACCACAACTAGGTTATTATTGTAAATGCTCGTATTAGTCCTCTCGGGGCGTCGGAATTACTACCACTCTTCCTCTCATGAGAATTGGGTGAGTGTCTCGCCAGAAGTCCTAGAGTCCATGAACGTAGCCGCTGTTAGAGGATCTCTTCCAAGGTAATAGCCGCATCGTATGGAGTTGTACAGGCCAAAATAATGGAGCATGAAGAAACTAATAGGTCTCGTATAGCGTCAAAGACTCAATAACGATAAGAAGCAGAATGCCGGCAGTTATCCAGATTCTTGAACTTTTTATTTATTCTATTTATTAAATTTTTTTTTTTAAAAGAAACGATGATATTTCCCTCATCCAAAACATCTTCAGGATCAATGACTAATGACAGCCAGACTTGATAAGCATCACGGTGAGAGTTTAGCACAACATTGCGGGGATACAGTACTGTGCCAGTGTTGTAATGGAGCTAAACACCATTTTAGCTCGAGCTATAAGAACTTTGGTTAAGCGAATGCGAGAGCTCGGGACACGTGATACTGTAGGGAGTAGTATCAGGCCCGGATTTTTCTAACCCCGGGAAAACTGATACCTTGACACCAACGGACTTGCACACAAGCGCTCTCCCCGCATCTTGCGTGATGGGGGAGTATACACGAGAAGGTCCAGACTTACCTGAGGTATCAGATCTGAATCGGAACCGAGAACATGTCAATAATCGATTTCCTTCAATCCTTAGAAAAGGATTATGTCCATACTTTTTGGAGCTTGAGCCTGGAAATGGCGGCTAGAGACGGTACGTAGGCTTACTTTAGGATGTTGTCAAATTCGGACCACGGAGAGTTGAGGAAAAACCTGACGACACAACTCAAGTTTCCGGGCTTCTATAAGCCCTAGTTTCCTAACAAAACTGTCCATGACCTTGTAGGTGCGGCCTCTTCAAATCCCTAAGTCTATTGCAAGAAACAGCTGGGTCAGGATCTGGCCTGTTATGACTGGATCACGGTTCGAAAACGTCAGCGAGATCGCGCCTATCTCTCAACGCTTATTGCCGAAGCATAGCCATTCGCGAGCTTACATTCTGTTCATTTCCAAAATATTCCCTCTATAAGTGGGAACCAATCAAGTATCTGAACAATCCTTCGTTGGGCTTTCTATCCACGCCTAGTGGGGGTTATCTATCACGCCTACCATGCTCAATCTTAGCTCATGTATTGCGTGTTCAACCTGCTGCTGTAGGCGATAGCTTCTCCACCTGGTTTGTAATATGCGATTTCCAGGCACGGGGCGGAAGTATAAAACGGAATGATTCGAAGATACCGCCCTACACATGTCGAGAAAAATCAGCCTTACTCAACCCATTATCAGACACTCAAGTTACACCGCCGCAATTTCTTCAACTATCGCTATCATTGCTCATTCACAATTGTGGAACAAGATGACGGTAGGCCAAACCAAACATCTTAACGTTATCGATCATTTGAAAGCCACACAGAAGAAATATGCCGAAGAAGCTAGGAAACGTCTGAGGCCTGATGGTTCGGCTCAGTTCGTACAACTCACAGAGACGGATGTCGAAAGACTGAATGCGCTGGTCGAAGATCCTTGGGCGGACCATGAAGCCCTTAACGCCCAAGATCCGCCCATCAAGCAACACGATGTTCACAAGTTCTTTGTTCTTGGTGCTGGGTTCGGCGGTCTCCAATTTGCCGTCCGCCTCATCGAGAAAGGCATTGCTACAGCTGATGATATTCGTCTTGTCGATGCTGCGGGGGGCTTTGGAGGCACTTGGTATTGGAACAGATTTCCTGGTCTTCACTGCGATGTGGAAAGCTACATCTACCTGCCGCTTCTACAAGAGACAGGCTATATACCCACACACAAGTATGCGCATGGCGAGGAAGTTAGGCAGCACGCGGAGCGGATTGCGTCGAAATGGAAGCTCGATGATAAAACACTTTTCCGCTCCGATGTTCAGAGTGTCGAGTGGGATGATAGGAGTCAACTCTGGACTATCAAATTGACACAGCGACGAGGTCCTTCGGATCCAAGTGTTGATGTCGAGTTCCGCGCTGAGTATGTCTACCTTGCTGCAGGAGTACTTACCAAGCCCCAAATCCCCGACATACCTGGTCTACTGTCATTCTCTGGTTCTATTTTCCACACTGCGCGCTGGAATTACAAAGTCTCTGGAGGATCCCAAGCAAATCAGGTCTTGACTGGCCTTGAAGGCAAGAAAGTCGGTGTCGTCGGCACTGCTGCGACTGCAATCGGTGTTATCCCGCAGGTCGCCAAGTATGCAAAGGAACTTTACGTCTTCCAAAGAACACCAGCTGCTGTCAACCCTCGCGGCCAGCATCCAACCGAAGTTTCCCAGTTCAAAGCCAGCGTCGCCACAGAGGATGGGTGGCAGTTGAAACGACAGCTCAACTTTGGCGCTTTCATCAATAACGCAGCTAAGCCAAGAACGCCCAATCTGGTTGGAGATGCGTGGACAACTATGCCCGGTTATTCTGCAGTCGTCGGGTCGCCCAACTACGGTATCGTCGACCCTGCGCCCGAGAACCTGGCACAGCATACCGAAAACTTCCACAAGCTCGACCTGCCGCACATGGACGAGGTCCGTGCTAGGGTTGACAGCATCGTCAAGGATCCCGATACGGCTGCAAAACTAAAGCCCTGGTATCCATCGTGGTGCAAGCGGCCGACGTTCAGCGACGCATATTTACAGGCTTTCAATCAGCCAAATGTGTACTTGGTTGACACTGATGGGCAAGGCCCGTCTAAGGCAACCGAGAAGGGCCTTGTCGTTGGCGATAAAGAGTATCCGCTCGATATCATCATCTTTGGGACTGGGTACAAAACTCCAGCTTCTGGTTTGGGAAGCCCTTCGGTGAGGACTGGTGTTGCCATCATCGGTCGTGAGGGACTAATACTAGACGACAAGTGGCAGTCTAACGGGCCTGCTACACTGCACGGATATGCTACCAACGGATTCCCGAATTTGTTCTTCTCGAGCTCCAATCAGGCAACAATAACGGGAAATAATATCTTCATGCTCGGCCTCATCGCAGAGCATATCACTTATATGATAGATCAAGCCAAGCAGCGAGTGAAGTATGGCCAGAGACCTATTATTGAGGTGACGCGTCAAGCTGAGGAGGCACACACAGCGGAGATCGTGAAACGAACACCTTATTACTCAGCATTGGCAGGCTGCACGCCGGGCTACTTCAACGGGCACGGCGAAGCATCCCGAATCACAGATCCCAAAGAGAAGGCAAAAAGAGCCAGAGCTAGTGCTTGGGCTGAAGGGACGCAGTCGTTTATCGACTACATCGAAGGTTGGCGTAGTGAAGGCTCGCTTCGTGGTCTCACAATCAGACCAGCTGCCCCATCGTCTGGCAGTGAAGGGCCTCTCGCAAAGCTTTGAGAATGGACATTCTTATGGTAATCAAGACATATTAAGATAATTAGAGCCATGTACAGTGGCGGGCCTCTTTCTATCTGAACTGAGAAATTCAAATGGGATTTAATGACGCTTGTTAATGACGAGTCTCGATGCTATTGCTCGCAATGAGAAAGGTTTATTTTATGAACTAGGTAACAGACTTGACAACAAATCTGATCCTATAATAATCTACTGGGATGTATATTGAATACTGGGCCGCGGATAAGGTCCTCGATTACCAGAATAATACTGTGCCCATCTTTACGTCAGTCATTGATTTCTGATGTGATAAGGCTTATGTGAGGAAAAGAGTCAAGTCGTTGTGATCCCCTACCACTCTGTCAGGATTTGCTTATCAGACCAGAGGCTCGTACACTGACATATCCACATAGATTTATGACAAACCTCACACAGAAGATGATCTAAATATGCAATGAATTTCGTGATCAGATACTGCGCATTTTGTTGGGATCGGATACATTTGCCCGAAGCAAGATAACTTCCCCGCATCAGAACATCGCAGCGCGTTATGGCGTAACCTGATTGCGCGATAATTATCCGGTTGCAATATGGCAATTGCGTTATGGAGTATATCTTAGGTTGGCTTACGGTGCTATTTTTCTCATAGTATTGCTCCCACATTCAGTCTTGTGAAAATAACCTTCCTCCTCGAGTCGAGACAATGAGCCAGTCAGTGAGAGAAGGAGGACCAGTCCTCAAAGGACCCCTTGACTACGATGACAGTCCACTCAGCCGCGCTATCAAGCAGCCCTTGATGCTAGGCGTCTTTCTGAACTTGCAGGATATTCATCTTTCATCCCATCCAACCACCAACAGCTGGACATTCGATTACAACCTTGGCGTTGTACAAAAGGCCGAGTCCCTGGGTTTTGAGCTTGCTTTCAGCCGAACACAATGGCTACCCAAAGGAGGCTACGACGGCGAAGCGTCACTCGATGCCTTTGTTGCACTTGGTGCCATGGCCGCGGCCACCAAAAACATTGTCCTGATTTCAACAATGCATGTCCTCTACGGTCCCCTACATCCACTTCACATTGCCAAATACGGCGCTACACTGGACCATATCGCCAAGGGTCGCTGGGGCATCAATATTGTGACCGGCCATCGAGCCATCGAGCATGAAATGTTTGGTTGGCAGCGCATTGAGCATGACAAGCGGTACGAGATGGCGGGTGAACTGTTTGACGTCGTCAACAGCCTATGGGGGGAAGACGAGAACCTCACTTACAAAGCCAAGGTAAACCCATGGCAGCTTGCCAATGCTTGGATTACCCCAAAGCCACTTTACGGGCGACCCGTTCTCGTGAACGCTACAGGCTCTTCGGCCGGCATAGAGTTTGCGGCGCGATACTCAGATTTAATCTTCGTCACGTCGCCAGGCGGTGCTCACATCGACAGTGCCCTCGAGACACTACCTGATCATATCACAACCATCAAAGCTGCTACGAAAGCGGTTGGACGAGAAATCAAGATCATTATCAACCCTGTCATTGTCTCACGGGACACACAAGAGGAAGCAGAGAAATACGCCCTGGATATTGCTGCTGGCAAGGAGAATACCAGCAGCTGGTTTGGGGTTCACACAAAAGGTTACGACAGCGACGCTCACGCTTGGCGAGGCCGAAACGACCCTCGCAATAAGCAAGGCCTGGGACTTGGTGGTAATATTGAGATCATCGGATCCCCTGAGTATGTTGTGGAAAAGTTGAAGGCTCTGCACGAAGTCGGCATCGATGGTGTTCAACTCAGCCTCTATGATTTCACCGCCGATCTCGATTACTTTGGTGCGAAGATCTTGCCACTTTTAAAAGAGGCAGGCCTGCGTATAGCCTGAGTAGCTGGGCCCATATTTGGATTGTTGTTGCGGATAGGAAGTGCATTTCACTTTCTCGGGCTCTTTATACTTTGTTTGTTTCTTATAAGCTTTCTTTAAACTGACCCCAACTTATTCTGTCAATGTGGATCTCGCCATCCTGTCGTCTGCCTAGTCCCACCTCATTCTATTGAAGTTCTTTCCCCGCTATGGCACTCGTGATGAGAAACAGCTCAGATAACTTTCAAGGTCTTTGCCTTTCCCGATCTAGTCGGAGTCGCATCAAATTCTGCTTGTAAATTGGGTCTGATCTTACTGAGTCTCAACGCGGGGTGCCCATGAACTGCAGAATTGCCGAAGGATCGAGGTATGAGTATTTGCAATACAACTGGGGGCAGGAGGGGGTTGCGGACTTTTGGACGTGCGCCCACCGCTTAAACTTGGTCAGGCCAGGATATGACTTCACATCGCAGTGTCGTGATGCTTCAACGTCTTATAAAATTCCTATCATTCAGGTCCTTCGGGTGTAGGAAGTAGATCAGAGCTAGCTCGTCCGCGTGTCAGAGTCCCTGCCTTCCTACCAACAGCTATAGTTCACGCTTTTTTACCATCTGTGTATAAAAATAGGTATGCCATCAGTTCGGATTTCTCAATATATCTCATCCTCCTTATATTCCATCAACTGGACACAATTTACTGACTATATGCGATTGTTAAGTTGAGTGAGCAAAGTATGCTGTACTCGCTTTCCGAATCTCGAAATCCATTGTCGGATGCAGTGTCCAGCGCATGCCTTTTGCATCCAGTCTCATGTCTGTGGCAATGCTTTGGACAATCTTTTGGTGCAGGTCAACAAGGACATTTTTTGTTTTAACTCAATATACTAGACGCAAGCTGCGTCAAGGCCACTCCTTGATTTAGTGACTCGCCTACAGAGCTATCGGGTTGTCGAAACTCGCATCTTTGTAAGGCTCCTTTTGGGGGATCGCTCAAACTTTGGCAAGTTTAACCTTAAATCTACCAGGTATAAGCTCTTATCATGGAGAGTGTTGGAAAGCTAATCTCTATTCCTAAGAACTTCCGTTATCACTCACGACTCGAGACTTGATTATCGAGTTGAGCTCTTCAAGGGCAGCGTTGTCCCTGGCCCACGTCCCCTCCTCCGGCTCGTAACCCTCTTCATCTTGCACGTAATTCCAGAAGGTTTCTTGCCACGGGGAAGGATTCACCTGAATATCGTACTCGATGTACTGCAACTTATACCCCCCACGCCCGTCGATACCAGTGCCGTGTAGATATCTGCCAGACGCCCATGCTTCCTCAGGGTTTTCATCGCCGTAGGCCTGGTCTAGGGGCTCAGGACAGTTAAAGTACCTATGTGCGTTGTTTGATAAGCGATATTCCAGCACGTCTTCGTCAACGTCCTCCGTGGTATCCATACGGACAGACTCGAGCGTCTCCTGTGGCGTGTCTCTCCATTGTCCATGACCCATTCGAAAAACTCGTAGTTCTTTCATTGATGTAGCCCACTTCGAGAGGACATCATGCCATCTCATAGGATATTCGTGATCCTTGGCATTGAACTGGTCGAGCACTGTACTGAGGACAGGATATCCAGGGTCGGCGCTATCTAATGGGCTTGCCTGACAAGCCTTGAACAAGATGGGACAGTCGTCGAGGTACAATTCCCTCAAGCCCCCAGTTCCATTCTTCTTCCCAATAGAAGACATCCATTCGATCTGCCATTCATGGCTGAAGACGTAGTGGCCGAACGCGAGCACTTTGAGTTGTGGGAACTCGATCCCGCGAAAGTCCATCTTTGGGAACCACCCCCAGTAATCCTGATAGTACAACGATAGGACGCTCAGATTGTCGGTGATACTAGGGGCTAGCCACGTCTTGGGTAGACGCCTGAAAAATTTGTACTTCTCCTCATAATACGCAATGCTGTCGTCTGAGTCTTCGTCAATTTCGCTGGTGAAGAAAAGTTTCAAATTGGTAAGGGTTGGCAAAGACATGACTTTTTGGAGGGCTTCCGACTTAGCAAGAAAACTATCGTAGTAGTCAGCCAGATTCGCAATTGTGAGTTCCTTGATCTGTATGGCTTGGTCGAAGGGAACACCCAAATCCTCGTCAGAATCAGGGTACGTCCGTTCATAAGGATCATAGCTGTCCTCAGCTTTTTCTTCAATCTGCATCTGTTTATCGATATTCCACATGCCTGCAATGCAGTGGCACACAGTATCAATTACTCGGTACCGAAACCACCACGTCTCCTCGATATCTTTACCGGTCCGGTGACCCTCGCCGCAATATTGGTTAAATCGGAGATGAAGTGTCTCAAGACGGGGAAAATAGCGAATATATGGCAGAGCGTCGAGAAAATCGGTAGGAGTCGGATAGTCTTCATTACAGGTGTACGCAAATTCATGATCAACCGAGGTATCGACTGTGAGCTCTCGGACTAAGTGGCGAAGCATAGGGGACTTGGCGATCTTGATGAAGCGCTGCTCAGAGTCTCCAAAACCCTCAAGACGTAGCTCCCTATAAGCCCAGGGAAAGACAATTCCGTTGAGTTTAGAACAAACGAGCCTGAGGCGAAATAGGCTCAGTCTAGGGAGAAAAGAGCATATATGATCCCACACTTCGGGCGGTAGCAGTAGGTTGCTAGAGGAATGATGCTCTGTGACTGGGCTGACGATGGTCATATTGGAAATTGTTTGAAGGCTCAGGGCGTATGAAATATCACGCTGCTACTTGTTGTGCTGTCGAAGCTTTTGCGACGACTTTGCTCAAAGCGTTCTTATGATCCGTGTCGATTATGTCACGTGTTGCCTGCCTAAATTACCCCTCAAAGAATGCCTGGGACTATGGACAGTCCACTTGATTCAACCATACAAGCTGCTGACTAACCAACAATGCTAAGTCCCGACTTTTAGGGTCGATATACTCTAGTTTATTTAGTAATCATCTTGTATAGCGGATGGTTAACTGGTTGATCACTCTTGGACGTTGGATGGTCGAAAATTGATAGTCAGGTTGTAGTGGGGCAACTTGCTAAGCGCGAAGGATTGACTGTTATGGGATCCGTAGGTCTGTCGTCAAGTTAGACTTCATCCTCAATGACCTGGGCGTCGATCAAGGTCTGTTTATAAGCAGAAAGCTCATTCGAGACATTTAAGAGGCTAGCACTAACAGGATACTTATTTTCTGAAAGCTGCGGTGGAAAACATTAGCCATAAAGGCAAGATCTGTTATCCGGGTTTGTATATATTCCAGTACAGGAAGACAATGTGAACACATCTCATTCTATGCTGTATTGACCGATGTTTCAGATGAAGGACCCCGGTTCTAACCCAACATAGGCCAAGGCAGACCTAGAAAAGATGCAGCGGTTCACCGATTGGTCTCTCAATTGTTGTTAATATACTACCAAAGGCATAGATCGGACTGATATCACTCTAGTCGAAGCCTTCGAGGACACGAATTCTCGCAAAGGCTCCGGCTCTCATGTGCGCAGTAGCATATTCCTGTCTTTATCCATGATATTGATCAGTGTGTACTGCGAATAATCAGTCAGTCAAGCGGAGGGAAAGGTGTAAGGAGCGGATGCTTGCAACGCACCTCCATGAATCTGGGCGTGCCGTATACTCTGTCGCCGATCCAATTGTCCTCGTTGGTCACTGGCCTCAAACCCATCGCCTCTAGAGATGACCACCATTTTATCCAGGACTTCAGGTCTCTAGGAACTGTGACGTCGGCGGGTTCCTTCGCAAGATGAATTTCGATCAGTAACTGACCGAAAGGGAGAGTTGAGTTACCATTCTTTCCCTGCTCTCCTTTGACGGATTCGATCAGCGACACCAGAGCTTCAAACTCTGCCCCTTCAATGTCCATCTTGATGAGATCAACATAGGAGTGGCCATTTACTCTCATAAGGTCCTGAATTGAGGTTACAGGCGGGTAGGCCTTCGCATCCGTTCCTTTCCCAATTTTGGCCTTTTTGAAAATCGCACGCGAGTACTGATATCCGACGATGTCCTTTGCCCAAGAGCTGACGCGACTATCGTATCCCCATATGCGGGCATTCGTACGCTGTAGTAGCTCTGCTTCAAAAGAAGAGTCGTCACTCACACCAAAGGAGTAAACAATGAGTTCTCTTGCATGATTGGAGTCTGTCGACGGGCCAGGGCACTCCTTCTCGTAGCGTGTCATACCGCAAACTATCTTGCCACCATCTCCCAGTGATCCGACTCTTTCCAGATCATGTGGGCAGAAAAAGCTCGGCCGAGCAAACTCCCAGACATTGTAGGGGTTTATATAACCGTCAGGAAACTTTCTATCGTAGCCAGAGAATCTTATCATTTCTTTACGGCCTTCAATAGATCTTCTCCAGAGCGTTTCAGCGTGAGCAAGCCTCGAATTCAAATGCGGATCCGTGCTTAGCGCGTTTGCATGGTCATTCAAAGCGGAGGAGGTCGAGAAATCAGCACACATTCCTGGCGACCTTGTGACCAGTAGAGTAAAGAGCAGCATTGTGGCGAAAAAGAAGACAATCCAGATGAGTTTGTGAGACATAGTGACAGTGATGCCATTGACTGCGAGACTGACTGTATGCAAACGCGGAACGTTGGAGTTATCAAAGGCAACTGGAAGCTCGAAAAACTTGGGCAATAGAGGCAATAGAGGAGGAAGTCGATATATACGACTAGCTCACATGGTATGAGTCTTTTGACCTGAAAACCCCTTTCCATTTAGGCCCTGAGTAGTACGATTCCTTTGCAGCAAATAAACAAACAGTGCCAGCGGGGGCTTTACGCTCTACCCAATTAGAAGTAGACTCTGGAACTAGATGCAAAAGAGGGCAGTGCAAGAATTGATCCTGCTCAAATACGAACTATCTCATCCTCGTAATTTCAAGGCGAGTGTGGAGCGGCATAAAAAAAAAGTAGAATATAAACAGAGAGACAGAGAGTTAATGACGGTATGTGTTATTTCACCTCGTACCAGGAATATAGCTGTAGTAGATCAAAAATCTCTCTTTTTCGTGAAAAGTTGAGCTGCGGGTTACAATCTAGCTTCCAATCCATCGCCGCGATTACCCCCGACCACTCAGCACTAAGATGAAAGGATTTTTCCAAAGAGTGCAAAGTTCGCTTGACCCACAGCTGCTGTCCAATTTCGACTAATGATATCATTACTTTAGAACCAGGTGGAGAGATGAAACACCTACGCCTCAGCACGGTCTTGATTAGCCGAACTACCGAAGGATTCTCGTATTCCTACGCTAGCTACGATAGTGCTATTTAGTTTTCTTCGACCTCCTCCCCAGCCCTTCTTAGCTCTTCTAGAAGTTTTGGATTACTGGCAAGTCCGATATTTAACTTACTAGGATGGTATCACAGCCTAGACTCCTGTATTACATCCATTTATGAACATGTTGAAGCGGCCATGGATTACTACACTGTCACCCTTATTTTCCTTATCGTTCTTGTTATTCCCGCTGCCCATTGGTATCGTAAACATGCATCATCAAAGATCGTGCTGATTTCCATGGAAGAAGCTGATCGGTACGATATGATCGACGATGAGCTTCATGATGTCAATCATAAAACGACTGCGGGGAGGTATTACGATTTTCGCAACCAATTTCTCTGGGTTTACGGCCTCGTCATGGCAGGAGACTGGCTTCAGGTGCGTTTTGACTCCATGGAATTTGGAAAACATCCTTTCGTAGACCGCTATCTAACTTGTGCTGCTCTTTCGTAGGGATCATATATGTACAGTGGTTTCAGGAATAGCCATCGCCTCTCTGAAACCGTCATCGCCACTCTCTTTGCTACAGGATTTGTTTCTGCTGGTATAAGCGCTCTGTTTATTGGTTCCGTCATCGACAAGCATGGCAGAAGGCTCATGTGCCAGTGCTATTGTGCTGTGTACTCCCTATCTTGTCTGACTATGCTGACGGGCAATGTATTCTTTCTGTTTATCGGCAGAGCAATGGGTGGAGTCAGCACCACCTTACTATACTCAGCGTTTGAAACGTGGATGATAGCCGAGTACCACAAGCAAGGATTCGATGATTCTAAGGGTGGGCTAAGCGCGATATACAGCTCTATGGCCATCACAAATGGTTTTGTTGCCATAGGAAGTGGTGTTGTCGCTCAGATGGTTGTGCATGTCTGCGGGTGGCAAACTGCTCCCTTCTTAGTCAGTATCATCTGTCTAAATGTGGCACTGGTGGTTATTTCTCGATCTTGGGTATTTTTGCCTGTCAGTTTCTCGCATGAACTATTTGCTAACAGTATACTAGAGTGAAAACTTCGGAAAGCCCGCCAAGCCCTTGGCAAACAGCAAAGCTTTCACCAGCACGTGGACAGCCACCGTTGTTGCTATTCTTAGTAGGAAACATTCATTCCTCTCCATTACAACTCTGACACATACGTAGATGATCCCAGTCTGGTCGTACTGACGTTTGCTTTGTGCTTTTTCGAGGGCTCCATGTATGTTATGGTTTACTCTTGGCCCCAGGCAATCATCTCAGCTCGGACTTCCGTGCGAACATGGGGTGATCCTCCCTTCGGCCTCATATTTGCCAATTATATGGGTGCATTAACCCTGGGATCTTTTTTGTTTGCCTACGATTCGCGGAAGGGAAACTCCACGCAGATTTCATCGCGCACAGTTCAACTTGCGTTAGCAATGTCAGCTACAGCTCTTCTGTTGACGATCGTTTTTCGTTACGAGATGGGTCGCTTCTGGGCCTTTTGTCTGTTTGAATTTTGTGTGGGAATGTACCTCCCAAGCATGGCGAGTTTGAAAGGCCGCCTGGTTCATGAGGAGCGAAGAGGCCAAGTGTATGGATTAATGAGGGTTCCTCTCAATGTCTTTGTCGTGCTGTGCCTGGCTACTATCAGTGAAGGTATGTTGATTCACCCTCGTTATCATCTGTCTTTTATCCTTTCGAAGTGGCTACTAAAGACACAAACTAGGGGATCAAAGCCGCGAGAACATGTTCATGACATGCAGTAGCCTTTTTCTTCTTAGTATTGTTTTGATGGCTCGATATATTCCTAGATCGAGTAGATCATGATAATAGTGGCGTTAGCGGCGAGCAATAACATAATGTTTGATATCCTCGCTGGTTTGCTGTGAGTTGCTCTCGAGCATCTATCGTAAGATGCAGTATCCCTCGACCTTCAGCCATTTGGCATCCGAGAGAGCCTTCACCTCCAAATATGGCGAATCCAATATCGCTGTCGTACGCTCTCATCTTGTTGGGACTTGTGACTTTCGGTGCAGTGCCGTCATGCCGCGTAAGATGTTAGATACAACCTTAGTGACGGAGTCCTTCGTGGCAGCGGAGATCCTCGAACGTAACGAAGGCAACCAGCGCTCAGCCACGATGTCGATCGAAAAAGGTCCAGCAGTTCTTTTATATCAGCCTAAACCCTGAGTAAAGGAATGGATGAATTGTGCTTCGAGCTGACCCTAAAACTAATTTCTAGAATAAATGAGCGACTAGTAAAAGAAGACAAACACATTCGGATCCATCAGTTCCTACCAATCCAGTCTTTTTTGTAATAACATCAGCCTGCCAGTAACTCGAGCTAACAAGGCTTGAGTCTTATCGGCAACGATGCACCTGCGCCGGCTGTTGAGCGCACCGACTCGCCCATAGCGCGTGTCGCCAGGTAGATTCAGGAAGTCATCGGCGTATTTGATCCAAACGTTATCCCAGGCGTCATCTCCATATTTTCCACCGGCACATCGATTGCCAGGGTGGTAATCGGCGGTCCAAGGCAGCGGGCTAATGTAGGACGACCAATCTGTGTCAAATGCTGTCACATCCAGAAGCATCATGGAACGAGAGTGTTCACTTCCCATTACTACACAAGGCAGTATACAGTCCAGGTCGAAAACGACAACGTGTTGGTGTCGGGAACTGGTACATCCCCCTTCAGCCGTTAACGTACGCGAAGCTAATGGTTCAAGCACAACTGCAAAACTAATCAAGGAGTATCTTCCACAAAACACTCTCGCAAAGATGGTGGACTATAGCCTCTTTGATGATCCCAAAGCGGACACGTCCACCACCTTGAAACACCCTACCGATGCCATTACTGAATCACGCAAGATAATGCCATGTCATGTCATCAACCACACCACCTACCGCCCCCTCCGCGATCGCCCCATAGCTATCACCGTTGAAACTAAGAAGCGATACGGTTCACAAGAAGACGCCGAGTTGCAGACCAGGACTTGGCACGCAGCGCATTGGGAGTTATTATCCCGTCGAATAGAAAAGACTGGAGGCACATTCCAAGGTTTGCCTTTTCTACCAGGAATATTAGTGCAAGGGCATGACTGGAGCTTTGTGGTTACCACGCGAGAAAGGTCCAAGACAGTTGTCTGGCTGGAACAGAAGTTTGGTTATACTAATGATACAACCGGCGTGTATAAGGCCATCTGGGGTGTGCAAAGGTTGGCGAGATGGGTTGATAATGTGTATTGGCCTTGGTATAAGAAGAATGTCCTTGATCTTTAAGCGGCGTCTGCTTAGTGTTAGGGGCAAATATTGAGCTGCATGTGTATCGCGTAGCGTACTGTATTATATATGACTTTCAACGAAGTTAATCTGCCTATCGGTCCTATGGTATGATGCATTAGGCTGGTATTAATCAGACTTTTCCAATGTACCTTTCACCGCAAAGAGCCGTGCTATTACCAAAGAACTCCGAGTCAATCTGTTTCAAGCCACGCCTAGCCACGCCTAGCCACAAGTATGGTCGGATAATTGATACTCCGAGCTTTCGATCTCATGCGACCAGTACCAGTACCTACTACACAATTAAGATAAGGACCTTTCAACGCATTCAGGGCCTGTAATTGCAAGCGCAAGTTTGGTATAAGATGCGATAAGAAGAAGAAGAAAGAGGAAGTATGTAGGTAAGTAATTAGGTGTATTTTTTGTGTCTGAGATTGGTAATGTGACCACGTGGGTAACATTTTAACACCAAGCAAATTCTGGTTGAAGGACAAAACAACTGCGCTCAAACAAGTAGTGTAGTTTTAAGTCTAATCGCTATATATAAAACATAGTTTTAAAGAATCCAGCTATGATAAATAACCTCAGAGAGTTTAATGTCACAATACATCACTTGCTATAACTTTTTCTGCGATTGTATAAATAGCTTCAGGGTAAGAATCCCAATGTTGCACTCAGATAACAAGTCTCACCGCCTGCTGTTTTAGGCGAGTATGTTTCTGCTAGCCCACTTGCTTAAGATGTGACCTCATTAACAAAATGGCTGGTTAGCCCCAACCTCAGCCTCGTCGTCATCGCTCCCTACGCGACGCTTCCCATGACTCGCATTCTTGTACAAATGACAGATAACTGAATCAAACCCAAGTCATAACATGGTACGGTGCTAAATTGTGTCTTTTCCTCCCGATACCGCAGCTGCCCCAGTCTCTGGTTTGCCTGTGTAAAGTATCTATGGCTTGTGGGCCCCAAGATACGCCTGCACCTGATGGAATATACTTGACAAAGCCCTGGAACTCAGCAGTATCACTTGTACTCACTAGCAATCTCTGCTTAAACTGATCTTTAATGGGCTGAAAAGGCCCCACAGGCCCGAACGACTTTAAAGAGATAACAGCCCCAACCCATGCTATCGCTTCGACCAAACTCATCCCTTAGAGAGCCAACATTCTCCTCCAATCTACAAGTCTTCCTCGTCATACTCATACCCACTTTTCGGGACTCTTACAAAGACAAAATCAACCAGTAGCCCGAACCGCCAGCGATTCCAGCCGTGAAGTATAATGTTGCTTGATATCCTGAAACAACTCCAGGAATTACTTTACTTATAACCTTTCCGCTGGCATTTCTCATAACCTCCCACTCAATCGTATCAGTGAAGTCAAAGACGAGACTATTCCGTATAAGTTGAGGTTACTAATCAAGCTACCTGCTGCTCCCTGGTACTTGCAACCTACGCTATTACTAGCAATACTCTGCCCTTAGACAAATACAAAATCTGGGCGAAAACCATAAAATAACATAGCGAAGAACACTTGAGTTAAGTAAGTCTGCTTAAGTGGCACAGCTGCAAATAGCAGGCTTATAACAAACACACTATATAAAAAAGAATAAAATTAAATAAGAAGTTAATATAAAGGCTTTTTAAGGCAGTTATATAATATATTAAAGATATATAAGGAGGTTAAGTAAACAGTGTATTAACTGTTTAAATTTGTTAATCTAATACTTTACTCTTAATGCCTTTCCCTATATTGTCGAGCTGCATAATACTGATACCGGGCTGCACACTGAGCACGAAACATCTTACCCCACTTCAAAAAGACAACAAAGAACGCAAGAATAAATAAAGAGATCAGGAGAAGCGTTACAAAGACATATGTAATTCCAATCCTATCAATCCATGGTGTGAGCGCAAAGATAAAAGCGGTGCTAAAGGCGTTCCGCACCACAGTCACGCCGACCAGTGCGTCACCGATGACCTATCAAAAATGTCAGTATCTAACATTCGACAAGGGCTGAGGGGGGATAAACTGACATCTCCATAGGAATCTCCCAAATACGTGAGCGCAACACTGGCGATGGGTGCGACACCGACGTTGTAGAGCACAACGCCAAGTGAAACCAGAGGCCAAGACAGCCCATTGTTAAGTCCAACACCAGTCAAAATTGCACCGGCGGGCACCAGGGGAACAAAGATACAGAAGCACCATAGTCGAACCTCGGGTTCATATAGACCTTTGTTGCGGCGAGAAAGAAACATAGCTGACCAGTCAGCCAAGGGTCCTCCGATAAGACAGCCAATCGTGACACCAATGATCTTCGGGAGACTCATCAGATCAACTTGACTCGAGTTGAAGTCATAAGGAGGCTTTTTCATGTATGTTGATATGGTGGTCGAGATGACATCGTTGAGGGCAACCAAGATACCATAAACGGATGCTGTATAGGCCACGGCCGGTATCGTCGTGAGCAAGATGAAGGGTTGGTACATGTGGCGAAAGAAAGATCCTCCTCCATGGCGGGATGAAGTTGAAGCTACAAGTGACAGTTTCTGCAAGTATGTCTTCTTTGGGATGTCATGATTGATCTTGACGGTGTAGCTGCTGGTGGGTTGCCCGGCCTCTGTTGTTGATTCGATGGCTTTTGGATCTTGGTCTGCCCACGTCTTCTCGTCTTTCGAATCTCGATTTGCCGTTGGCACTGAGTCGGGTTGAGCTGTATTGGTAGATGCGGACGGAGCAGGCTGGGGACTGAATTTCGTCTCCTCGTATAGGAAGGCCACAATAAAGGCAAAGGCACTGATGAAGATGGCATTTCCCCACCACACCCATCTCCAACCTTGATCGAGAGCGACGTATCCTGCAATCAAAGACCCAAGCGGTGCAGCGATCTTCCATAGCCAGACGTACACGCTATTGAGTCTTCCACGCTGATGTACAAAGAAGACGTCTGCGATAGTCATCTGTACCATGACTTCCGCCAATGATCCGACGCCGCATTGCAAAGCGTTTATCAGCATGAGCTCTGCATAGGTGGTCTGCTTGGCGGACCAAATGGCAATGAGGCATTGTAAAATTGTGCTGATGAGATACAAAGGCCGGCGACCAAATTTGAGGGCGAAAGGGATGAGAAGGACGGCCCCAATTCCCAAGAACGCGCAACCAATGGCGTAGCTGTTGTTCAACTGGGCATCACTGAATCCAAGCTCCCTCTGCATAGGGCCCCAGGTAGGAGTCGCGGACGACGTGAACTCGGAAACCATAACGGAGTAGATGCAAACGATCAGGAAATTGAGGTACTTGCGACCCTTGTACCAATTGAGGGGGTCATTGGGGTCTTGAGTAGGGCGAGGCTGCAGAATAACTCCCCTGTGACTCGAAGAATTGTTTGGATCCTCGAGAAGGACAGTGCCGGGAGGCCATGGGTTCATGGACCCAGTGTCAACATCGGCGACGGTGGCGGCGGTAGAAGGCATGGCTAATAGTTGCACCTACAAGATGCTGCTGCTGTCTTGGCAACGTCGACTGGTGGTCTGTCTGAGATAGATATGCTGAAGGGGCAAAAGATGAGAAGGCAGGATGGTTGATATTTCGAGATGGCTTTGAGGAGATATGAAAGGCATTTAAGTACTTGGTTGGTTATCTCTACTCCTTGATACCAAGAACCAGAGAATCCGGGGTATTGTGGGGGTTGATAAGTGAATCGATAAGTCAAGGATTCTTTCCAAGGTGCAGAAATGTTTGGGCGGCAAATGCCGCTTATCATGCATTGGGTCCGAGTGGCAATGGCGGGCTTTACCGCTCCGCTCTGTGACCACAGCCTAGAGCGGGTGCGTTAAACTCTCTGGCTTTTAAAGCAACGCCTCAACCTTAGGATTCTCATCACACTATAGTCAGTTTTAAGAGATACCGTATCTACACGTCTATTCTTTCTCCCTTAACATTGCACTCTCTAGTACTCAAACTTTGAGCATATCCTATCATGAAGGCATCGCTACCAAACCCTTCATCGAGCCTATCACACTGGCATCGCACAACGCGGTCTTTCCCGCATCTGCATGAAAATCACTCTGCAAATGTTCCACCTACTTCAAAATACGTGATCATTGGCTCTGGGTTCTCTGGCGCACTTACAGCCTACCATCTACTGGCAAGGGGCGTATCAGGCCAGGATATCTTGATGCTGGAAGTCAGGGAAGCTGTTTCTGGAGCCAGTGGCAGAAATGCTGGACATATAAGACCTGGTACGTAATTATACATCAATGTTGTGATCTATTTCAGTTCAGCTAACTACTGCATAGATGCCTTCCGCGGGTTTCCTGCTTTCTCTGCCCGACACGGCCCTGACCAAGCTCGAAAAATCTTAGAAAGCGAGAAAGTGGTTTTGGAAATGGTTAAAGACTTTGTCGAGGAAAACAAAGTAGACTGCGATTTCTTGTACAGAACTACCATGGACGTTTGTTTATCCAAGGAGTTCGCAGCATATCAGTATAACGCCATGGAAGCCTACAGAGCAGCAGGTGGCGACACCTCACACGTCCGGGTCTATCATGCCCAAGAAGCACAGGCGAAGACTGGAAACTCCAACGCTATCAGCGCTTACGAGTGGCCTGCTGGTTCAAATCATCCAGGCAAGCTGTGCCAATGGATCCTAGATACTGTCTTGGAACAAGGGGTCAAGCTGTGGACGCATTGCCCAGCTACCAAGGTCAGCAGAGCCACAAGTTCAGATGCTGGTTCCAAATGGAATGTGGAAACGCCTCGCGGTACAGTATCAGCTGAGACCATCGTTCACTGCACCAACGCACATGCGGCGGTCCTCTTACCACAAGTGGCAGATTTCATCACACCTCACCGGTCGCAAGCGCACGCTTTTGTACCGACCTTTGCGCATGCCGGTGCGAACACCATGAAGCACACGCAATCCTTGAGGTATGGATTGCATCATTTCATCTCAGTCAACCCGTTGCGTGACGGGACTATGGTGCTCGGTGGCTCTGGAACAAGAAGTGATCTAGACACGGATCCTTCAAGCACAGCTCGCATGATCACCTTCGACGATAGTGGATACGATGAACGAATTGCACAGAACAGTCAACGAGAATTCATGGACCTCAACGCAGCGCACGGTGTACAAAAACTTCGACCAGGTGAGGGTCTTGATCATGTTTGGACCGGCATCCTTGGCATGACCTTTGACAACGTTCCTCTGATTGGGCCCGTTGACGGACTTGACGGTCAATGGATATGTGCGGGTTTTAATGGTCATGGTATGTTTCATTCGGTGCGGCATTCTCCCTAAAATTATCTTGACTGAATTGCTCCTTTAGGAATGGCTAGGATATTTGCGTGTGCTCCAGGTCTCGTGAAACTGATGTTCGGTCAGAAGTGGGCAGACACTGGATTGCCTGAATGTTTTCAGTTCAGCAGAGAACGGATTAACATGTGTCAACAGGAAGCAGAAAAGAGTGTTTTATAAAGTAGCTATTTTTTCTTTATCTAGTTTAACTTAGAGCTTATTTTAATAATAATGTAAATTACAAAAAGGAAATAAGTTCTTTAGTTTATACTTTTACTTATAACCCATCTAATACTTATATGCCATACTTAAATAATAATTATTAATAAATGCACTTTTTGCCTTTTATATCTATAATATTCTAGTGGTTAATTAGTAGACAGCGGTGTTTACCGCCTGACTATGGGGCAAGGTTCTTAGTGAGCGGCAAACTCCGCCTTCTGCTAGCTTCATTCTGCGGTCTAAGCCGCCGCCTCTTTATGACACATATACGGTACGGTAATTTACTGGGCTGAGACTTATACCGACTCTTAACCGACTCAGTCCCGAATCTGCGGAAATCATAACTTGAGCGGTTGTTTTTTCAGTATTTAAATTTACAACTATGTAATAAACACTGTGATGGAAGTGTTTCTCCGGATAATAGAAACTACTACTCCGTACATTATATTAATTGAAACCATTCAGAAGATATAATTACAAGTGTCACTACATATCAAATAGGCGCCATAATGGTTCTGCTATATGAATTATGTAATTCTTTCCAGCCAATCTAATGTATAGTAGTATCAGCCTGAGAGTACTAGCTGAACGGTAATATTCTGCTCGTCGACCTCCAGACTAACGGTAGTTTAATCGACGTAGCACCAGAGTCAGCTGATTTGCCCCCCGCATTCCGTTCCCTTATCTGATAAGCAAGTCTTGATTCAACCAAATCCAGGCGCATTAACTCCCGGATTGCGTCCTTACATCCGCACATCACTTGCAATATCTCGGCCCACGTGCCACAGTGGGCTTTTGAGCCTCTCAGTAATGCAATGGATACCACAGAACTGACCAAGGCAGCTGGCACAAACCGCAGGATCTCGTCCTTGGGCAGAAACAACACAACCGCGTGCCTTCGATGTCGGCAAAAGAAGAAGCGATGCGACCAGAAGCTACCAGTAAGAGCCTGAAATTGTTCTTTTACTGTATGTCAGACTTACATGCCATTCTTTTATCCATAGCGATGTCGATTGTGCGAGCTTGCTGGGGTTGAATGCTTGGCATACGATGCAGTGGCTAAGAGACAAGTGCCAAGGGGGTGAGTTTTGGAAACCTCAATGTCTCGTCTTACTAACCCTTATCCTCTAAAATAGCTACATTCACGATCTGGAGGAACAAGTTGCTTCTCTAAAAGCAAGGCTACGAGAGCGCGGCGGCGTTGTTGAAGAAGACCTGGAGGCTCTTCAAGCATCACCCGGCATTCATCCAGAAACCCCCGAATCCTTTTCAGCTGCAATTCAAACATCAGAAACTGGTATAGCCAACTCACCAGTACAAGATTTAGAGTTCACAGTTCCTGCAAATATCAATATCCCCGGTTCCAACTCTACTGCCGATAGGATCTTAGATCTGGCACGATCTCGACATGGGCAGGAAGACTTGTTTTCCAAAGTTCTCTTAACCGAGATCATGACGTTCAAGATGACGCCCCAAACAGCCACATTCACGACAACCCAGCCTGATTCCTTCTTGAAAGATACCCCTTCCGACATTGTCGGTGGTCTTGATGCGGGACCGATTTCTCTGCCTACGAAAGAAGTCGCCCAAAACCTCATTAAAACATATTTCCAATTTGCAAAACTTGGAATGCCACTCCTTCATGAGCCCACATTTCAAAGTAAGGTAGAATTTCTCTATGGTATCGAGACCCGAGTGATTGATCTGGAAAAAACACACATCACCCCGGAGTCTCGGATCGCTGTTTTCTTCGTTCTCGAAGTATTTGCAATAGCCCTTCTCTCCATGCAGGAAGCAGCCAGAATACCAACATGGGTGACCGACCGATACCACACAACGGCTGTCACCGCATTGAACGCAGCAGGCCTGCCGAACAACGTTGAGGGAGTACAAGCATTGGTTCTTATTGGACAGTACTCTTATCATCATCCAATCGCGTGGGCAACCTGGAAGACTATCGGTGCTGCTCTTCGTCTTGCAGTAGAGTTGGGACTTCACCAAGACCCGGTTAAGAAACCAGACCCTTTAACACTCGATGTGCGAAGAAGGACATTTTGGGTTGCATATATGATGGATCGGAATATCTCAGTGGCATTAACAATGCCAATCTTCCTATCGGATGGCGTAGTGAGCACAGATGTAAGAGACAATACTTGCAATTACTAGTTGATAGACTAACTGTTTCTAGTTCCCGAGTGATGTCGAAGACGAATACATAACCGAAGACGGAACGTTCTTGACAGATGCGCCCATCTCTGCATCTAAGAAGATCACCCTGCACCTGTTGCAGTACCGGCAAATCCAGTCCCAGATACGAACTGTTCTGGGTGAGAAGTCATCGCCATATTTAACCGGCGTGATACTTGACAACAATCAATGGCAGCAGCAGATGCGACAAAACATTGACACCTGGTACCAAGAAAGCCCAGATATCGAGAGCCTCGCCAATCTCGAGAAAGATGTTGTAGAGACATTCAAGGTCACTTACAATACCGCGCTCTTCCATCTCTACCGACCTTCAGTCCGAATACCTTGCCCATCTGGAGAGCAGTTGGTGGAAATGGCACATGCCGCGACAAATATGATCCAGTTGTATCGTAGGTTCTTTTGTGAACGTAAGCTCACCATATACTGGCAAGCCGTTGAGAATGTCTCATCTGCAGGGACGGCAATAATGTACGCCTATGTACAATCTCCCGAGGTGCGAAGCTATGTGGACTTTCGGTCTCTGGAGTCGTTGGTCCATACATGCTCATCTGTTCTTTGGGGGATGGTAGAGCACTTTCCAGCTTATCGGGGCAAGCGAGATGCCTTCGATATAACTGCGAACGAAGTACTTGTCGAGCTAGGTGCTGCAACGGGAAACATATCTTCCCGTTATGGTGGGACTACAAGTACCGAATCGCCCTCTCCCGTCACTACTAAAGAGAATGTGTCTTCTAAAAGATTTGGTCAACGGTCTAACCAAGGCCAGTCGGCGCAAAGTCCTTCTCGTTCAGGCCAAGCAGCAAGCATCATTAACGTTGAGAATATGACGGAGAGTGAAAGTGCAAGGCTCCCATTACTGGGAAGCAACGATGAGGGCATCAACACTTGGCCGCAACTTACTCCTCTCTCCCTCGAAGATTTCGATAATTTATTCTCTGGCTGGGACGCAACCTTAAATTCAAGCGCACTATTTAACCCAATATAGATATAAATAATAGCTTTAAATAAGATATTGGATAAAAATATTAAATTTTATGTTAGGCTTAAAATATAAATAGTATAACAGTATTCAGTGCAAGCAAGACGCACATAAAGCCGGCCGGCTACATGCCTCAGTTCCGGTGCGGAGACGGGGCACATACAACCGGCAGCGTCCGTTTGGTTGCCGATTTTGGTGATCATGATTGTTGCCCCAGCGCCTAATCTACACCAGAACATCCTGATTGTTACGTTACCGCTGTGCAATTCCTAAAACATTCATTAATTGACCCGGTAATGTGTTAACCAGTGCCGTAGCACGCAACAACAACTGTGTGAGTATATCGTTATTATGCTTGAGACCATGAGAGAATAATGTGTTCTTGATAAAAATTGGATGCAGGACCTTCTAGCTTATGTCAGGCCGAAAGTATCGTGCATGGCACCCGGCAACTGAAACCAAGCCCCAGGCGCGCGTCCAGGTCCAGTTCCAATACGTTTACCAAGGGCTTGTTAGCGGTGTCGCCAGCGTCGTGAACGATGGGATGCCTTTAGTAAAGGTGTTACTTGCACGCCATGCGAGGTAAAGGGTATTACAGACTGTACCATAGGCACGTCCAAGCGTGGCAAATATGCTTGCAACATCACCACAAGGACAACGCACCCCGAGCCAGGTTCCACTAGCGCAACCGACTCTCCAGACCAGGTACCTAACCCGGAACCTGTTCAACCCCCTGAGACAGAGGCTCGTTCAGTCTCAAAGACCCAGCCAGACTCGGCGGACTCCTCGAAAACAACTGCAAAAGAACCCAGACATGCAGCAGCTGGGTCGCAGCCCTTGGTTGACAATTCATCCGATGTTGCCCAATCTAGCGTTGAGGTGCCAACCTCCAAAAGCAAAATGATATGGACTGCTATTTTACAGCATCTTGCTGAGAAGGGCCTTGTCCAGGAGGAAGTTATTGACAGATGTGCAATCACTTATCTCGGCGAGTCATTCCCCCCCCAAGCCCCCTTTCAAGGTACTAAACAAATTCGCCGCGGACTCGTCGACGCGGCTTCATCATGCAAGGTCTGAAGATCACTGCGAGTGAAACCTCGCCTAATAACGAATCACCGCTTCCGCCGGAAGACATGGAGTGGCCCAAGGCGAAAGGGGCATTCCAGTATCTAGACCCTAAGTTACTGGACGCTCTCAGAATTGCCTTTACCGCAAGGATCTTACCTATTCCTCCTATTGTTGATCTCGGTGAGACGCTCCGCCAGACCATTCCATAGGTACTTTTTCAGCGATTTGTTTCGGTGCTGCTGGTATGTACCGCGATGATGCCTTATGTCACACTGGTTTTCGAAACGAGGTGCGTAGACGGTTCCACGCCAGAGCCAAGACCCTCTTCGATGTTGGGTATGGGTCTAACAGGCTTGCTCTGCTACAAGCCCCCGTTTTGATGTCATTTTCCGTCGATCCTCCCAGTGAGTACTGAATTTTTTGGACTTAGACCACTACAGGAGTTACGCTTGCAGATTCCCTATACTTACAGAAGTATGGGGGCCAGTATTGTCTCACCGCGAGACCGGAGTCTTCCCCGATGCCTGCGGTGGGTGCTTGTCTTTTGCTATGCTTGCGCCGCTCCTTATCCGGAAGACCACCCCGCATCAGGTTTGAGCAGTTTGAGGTGGAAATACTCACCGTAGACGAGTTTCAGTACGATGCTGAAGGCTCTGCCCTGGAAACCATCCACTCCGGGGCACATTTGGCGTCGCCCGCCTTCTCCTCCATTATCGCAGGTCTCGATTCCTTACTATCTTAACCTAGCGTATACGGAAGTCCCACGGAATTCTTTGGCTTGTAAGAAAGGGGCCGTATCTTCAAGCAGATTGACTTTTGTTACACTTGTGGTGTCCTTTTGGGCAAATACTGATGACTGTTAGCCTTCAGTGACTCCAGGGTGTTGGGCGACGATACCGTACGATACTGCGGTATCCGTATACAGCCCTAGGGGTCAAAAGGGCTAGACTGGTACATCAGCCCACGTCCTACCTGTTGACCAGTGTCAAGAATAGACTCCGAGGGTATCTCGCAGACGCAGAGGACGAACCAGGATTGATATTGCTATTCCACTGTGGCAAACATACGGACGGAAATGCAAAAATTGCCCTTTCAGACCCTTACGGGCTGTATTACTTAGCCCTGGATGGCCTGACCCTTTGGCACGACCCTTACGGTAAATTGAAGAGACGATATGCTCTTCATGCCGGGCATCTCCGGATTCTGGCCACGTTTGTAAAACGCTTTCATACAGGGTGCAGGGGTAATAAACGGCTAGACTGATACTTCTCTGATGTCCAATCTTCGAAGAGGTCAGTCATTAATATTTCCCGATAACCTTTGGGCACTTCTTATACGTTGAGAGAACCAATGAGATTATTGTTGCCATTTAGGGTGTGGCAAAGATACGGTTAGAAGGGGCAAAATTGCCCTTTGATATCCTGGCAACCTGTATCAGGACTAGTCGAATCTTGTCCTACGTCCATTAACAATACGTCACCAGGGCTAATGTAGCGTACCCCGCGGCTATTAATACCGGACTCGAACTGTTTGTCCTAGTCTTTTGCCAGGGTACCGTGTCGACTCAAGAAATTCATCACGCTTTGTGGATACCTTTTCCCTCAGAAACCACAGCTTTTTAGCGAATGTCAGATTCTTGTTCTCATTTCAGCCAATTAGAAGACTAAAATCGAAGAAAAGGGTCCCATGAGGCGTGGTGAATTTCTTAAGTTTATGCGGTATAAACTACGAACTTAAATTTGGCGGGGTGCGGCTCGGGGGTGGTCTAAAGCCCTTTGGAGACGGTTGCATTCAATAGGCTATGCGGCTGTATGATGATATCGCACTAAGGATGCTAATATCGCGCCGCCAGGATTGTCTACGCCTCTACGCTAGTCATCCAATCCTTGCTTGTGCACCGCGAACTCCACGTTTCCCCAGAATCCCCGCCATTCGAATCAGGGTCACCTAGCCAGTACCAAGGCTGATGGTTGGGGTACCCGCGGTCTCGTGCTAGAGCTGAAATGTGAGTATCAGGCGTATAAGACTAGCCATGACGCCCCCAGATTTCCAAACAAGACCTGTGTTCAGTCACATCAAATTCCGTCTTCTCTTTCCTCCAGCTCACAAAACTTCACTCGCAACATCAACAAACAGAACGACAATAACCTTGCCGCTATGTGGTTCGACCAATTGCAAGGCAATCAGCTAGTCACCGGCCTTGCCGTAGCATCTGGCGTAGGTTTTACCACCTATGGCTATGATCAAGGAATCTTCGGCGGTGTTCTAACCAACACCGCCTTCAAGGAGGATCTGAATCACCCCGACCCTACAATCCAGTCCCAGATAGTGTCCCTCTACTATCTCGGGGCCATCCTAGGAGCTGCCTCCTCAAACTTCTTTGGAGACCGCCTCGGTCGACGCATGTGTATCATGTTCGCGTGCGTTTGGTTGACGATTGGAGGCATCCTTCAGGCTGCAGCTCACGATCTTCCCACTTTGTTGGTTGGTCGAATCGTTGCAGGAATCGGAACTGGAATCAATACGACTGCCATCCCCATGTGGGTTGTGGAAACATGCAAGAGAGAATACCGTGGTCGCTTTGTGGCTTTCGAGCTTGTCATCAACAATTTTGCTATAACGATTGCGTGTCTGACCAACTACGGGTTCTCCTATTGCGACACTCTGACAATCTCGTGGCGCATACCACTCGCTCTGCAGAGCGTGCTGGCCCTCTTGACGATGGTGGTAGTCTGGCCCATGCCTGAGAGCCCACGTTTTCTTGTCATGAAGGAACGATATGAGGAAGCTGCTATCTTGCTTGGTCGACTGCTCAGCCTTCCTGCCGAAGACGAGCGCGTGGTTGAGGAGTTGCGGGTTCTCCGTGAGAATGTCCAATTTGAGAAGCAGGCTGAGCGAGCCCCTCTCAAGGAACTATTCCACAATGGTCCCTTGCAGACTGGGAGGCGTGTGCTCTTAGGATGTGGTACAGGAGCATTTCAGCAGATGAGCGGCATCAACGTTGTTGCGAATTACCTCCCTATTGTGCTGACCGGCGTAGTTGGCGTCAGTCACAGATTGTCACTCCTTTTGTCAGCCATTGCATTTGTGAATCAGGTCATCTTCACATCAGTGGCAACATATTTGATCGACCGAGTGGGTCGACGCAAGCTCATGTTGATCGCCTCGGCCGGCCAGACGGTCTCATACATCTTTGTGGCGGTTGGTGTCAAGTATGCCAGCACGCTCTACCCTATGGCAATTCTCTTCATCTTTATCTTCGGCTGCTTTTATGCCAACGGCTTCTGTGCTATCCCCTGGCTCTATCCGGCTGAGATCAACTCCCAAACATTCCGCAACCGTGGCGTGTCTCTTTCCACCACCACCAATTGGGTATGCGTGTACGTTGTTACACTCGTTACTCCTATTGGCCTAGACAACATCGGATGGGGCTTTTTTGTCATCTTTGTCGTCCTCAATGCCATCATGTTTCCCATTGTCTGGTTCTACTATGTCGAAACAAAGGGTATTTCTCTTGAGCAGATTGATCTTCTTTTCAGGATCAAGTATGAGAAGGGCAAGTCAATCACATTGCAACAGGCACGCCAACTGGCTATCGAGCAGAGCAATGATTTTTCACCCCCTGGCACTCGGGACGGCAAGGAAGCAGTAGAACTGGTCGAGAACCCTACGTCATCAAGCTGAGTAAATTCAGTGGTCACTTTTAGTTCTCGCGGGCGTTTATCACAAGACGAGAAGGGTGTGAACTAGTAAGGGTAGTGTAGATATCTATCAAGAATTGAACACCCACTGTAATTAGGATTAAGGCAATCATTGATCTTTTTATTCTGTGTCGTCTTAATTGCTTCCATGGCCATATACGCCACGTATGCTCTAGAGCCTGAAGTAAAGGAGGCCAGCGTTCATAATAACCAAGACTACTGTTTTTGTTTTCCATGCCAAATGTTTGATGGCCCAACGCTCGCATAACCGGCTTCTGAGCCGTAGTACAGTAGATAACATACACTGTAGCCCTTCTGATTATGATAACGACCTGTTCTTCCTCTTCCCGGCTATCAATGGTTCCGACTTCGATAAGAACTGTATTACGTTTAAATTAAAGTCACCTGTCAGTGATAAGAAGATTCAGGCTCTGCTTCGTCTCCTAGGCGAGCCAGACTTGAAGGATCTGTTAATCTACCAGGTCCAGGTATTTCTCTTTATCATACGATCTTCGTAACATCCTGGGCCTCTCTCGCCCTTTAATTTGCCTAACAACGGCAGAGCATTAGCTGTTGCTCGAAAGGGCTTCTCCGTATCGGTTTTCATCTACTTCTGGTATGGAGCCAATGATGTTCCTTCAAGCTGGATTGAACACATGAAAAGTCTTGCCATAAGTGGCGTTGACCCATTGGCCATTGATGTAAGCTCGGCTTTTGAGGGGCGATGGATCGCGGAGAAAGAGGCGAGCCTCAAACATGTCGACGATTTTCGTGAAGGTGGTTGATCCTTGCGCATATGCGGTCGGTGTTTGCGTGCCTCAGTGTATACGATCAGGAGAGATACAACACAGGTCAAGACACTGGAATTATAGCAAATCTTTATATGCCAAAAGCTGTACCCAAGCAGCGTACGTGATGGGGTGGCAGAATACCAAGCCTCATCTATGGTATCAAGCTGACATTCTTGGACAACAGCGTTGCCTGGTATAAATCGGTCTTTCAAGAGCCCATCTGCTACCAATAAAGCACTTCGAAGCACGGCAGTCTGATAGTCGGTAGTTCACGGTGGGGGTATTGACCCGGTACCTGCCAGGCTATATGGCAGATAACCATGCAGCTGGAGGATTCTAGGTTGCCGTCAACTTTCAGAAATTCAGACAGGGCTATAAGTACCCACATACAAAGATGGACAAATGCAAAGTGATCTTCGCTTTTGACGGCTCCTATGGAGGGTTACAAGGGAAATCCTCGTATTTAGATTCTCGCCTCAACGTGTACAGAGGCGGGTTTAACAGCATGGTCTGCGAGAACAGAAGCAACCCAATCGGTTTCGATAGGCTCTACAGATCGTCGATCGCACAGTAATCTACAGAAAGGACAGTGAGTCAGCCAAATTGGGCATGCTACTTGATCTCCGTATTCTAAATATGCCCCTCGCACAGCTTTGGAATACCCGGCGACGCCGTTGTGCCCAGCTGTCGGGCCTCGGCAAAATAGATACGCGAAACCCCTTGCCAAAGGCGGACATCGATAGGCTATATAACCCCTCTTACCAAGCCAGCGACTTGCTTGTTACCACAGTCGGCAACTGTCGCCAAAGTTGGAGCCAACGTGGCTGTTTTTGATGCTAGTGCTATCGTCAGTCTAGATTTTCTTCTACCCAATGAACGCTTCCCATCGTCGAGATTCAATGCATATCAGTAAGTCCCATTCGCTATAACTTGACCCTACGGGGTACGCGAAGTTCGCCAGGCCTAGTTGCCCGCACGTTCAATGTCAACGTACTTGAGACATAACACCTCGCCCAAGTAGTGGCTGAACATATGAGACGACAAGGTGAGGCCTCCAACGAAAAGATCCATAGCGCAAGCATGGTTTTTGTCACATCAGTGGCCGCATACGTAGCCAGCGCTTCTCAACGACTCGGTGACTATGTTGCCATTAAGGGAGCTGTCATCACTTTGTGTAAATTGCTTTGGGTTGAGTTGGCCCCCTGCGGGATACGCGTCAATGTCATCAGCCCTAGGTGAGTGATACCTTATCATCTTTGGGGATTTCTTTCCTGGTTCGCTTGTTTGCACTTGTAGGTACGCAGCAACAGAAATAACAACAGCTCTCTGGGAGCGGCAGCCTCATCTGAGCCATGACATGCTTAAACTCCCGCCGATGGAGCATTTAGCCGATCTTACCGGCCTGAAAGGCATTACCATTTACATGCTTTCGGAAGCTAGCGCTTACCCGACGGTTTAGGACGTCCGCGTTACAAGAGGGCTACAGGCAGGGCACTTAGATACTCTATTAAACCTTCGCAGCCTTGGCAACGTTGGCCACTAGGATTTACTAGCAACAAAAAGTTCTCTCTACTATATAAGTGCTTTGGTTTGTTTTAGTTGTGCTTGAGCTTTTGACAATTTCCCCCTACCCTTTACTACTGATGTTCATTATCTAATCGCCTGCCTAATCATTTGGATCAAATGACACATTGAGCTTTCGCCGCAACCGTACATTGAAATTGCTCTGTTTCACGAACCATGCTAGACGCATGTCAGCGTTCACTACAGTTCTTTGTACAAGATCCAACTTCGAATGAGGGATAACCATTCAAACATACTGACTTACCGTTGTTCAAATGCCACTCATCGTTTGGAGAAGGAAACTCAAGCTAAAGGGGTATGATTAGTCGAGTGATCCGTGGACGTCTCTTGCTCTGACTGACCTCATATCTCCTGAGCAATGCTGGCACCATTTTGAACATTTCAAGCAGGCTGATATTCTTGCCAATACAAGTCCTAGAACCTGCACCAAATGCGAACATATAATTCTCCATGCGCCGCTTCTGCTCGGCAGAGGCTTCGATCCATCTCGAAGGTCTCCATCGGTCAGCATCGTGACCGAAGACATCCTTATCTCGGTGCAGCACCCATGCATTAACTCCCACGATTGTACCTCTTGGGATGTGGTGTCCGTTAACTTTTAGACCTCGAGCCGGCACAATACGCTCCAGCATTAGGCCTGCAGCAGGATGGCATCGGAGGGCCTCCTTGATGACCGCGTTCAGGAAAGGAAGGTCTCGGACTTCACTCCATTGCAGTAGGCCGTCTGCACGTGTGAAACGCCCAGCTCTTTCTTCACCAGCTAATTCATCTATCAGTCTTCTCATATCAGTAGGATTCTTCATAAGATAGTAGAAGATGGCTCTAAAAGTGATTGCTGTTGTATCAGAACCTGCAAACATGTTTGCAACAGTCAGGGCTAACACTCGGTCCTGAGTGATAATTTCAGAGTTCTTCTGATGGGCTTCAAGAAAACGAGAAAGAAAGTCGCGACGCCCATTATCCTGATCAAACTTCATGTCGTTGAGCTTCTCCGGGTCGACGCGGGCGAGCATTCGATTGCGGGCGAATATGGCAACAGGGGAAGAAGAGTTAGTGAAGCCCCATTTCGTGAGCAAGAGTCTTAGAGGATTTTTGAGTAGTAGGCTATCGAGGACTGGCAGTTGACCGACCTATGCGACCATCAGAAATATCGTAGTGAGATTGGTTTTGTAAAAGACGTACAGGAGCAGCGTAGTTGAGCAACCATTCGAGGTTCCCAATGATGTTGTCCACGTCTTTACCGTGGTCCACAAAGCCCAGTCTCTTGGAGTACGTCAATTCACCGATAACATCGAAGGCATAGTACTGTAGCCAGGTTCCAAAGTCCAAGATGGCATTCTGACTGGCGTATCGTTCGTCCAGCTGTTTGAAGAACTCGGTGGTGGTTGAGTCGACAAATGGTTCGAATTGGACTAAGGTGCTCATAGCATAAGCATTAGATACCGCCCGTCGAAGCTTGGCGTGGAATTTCTCGTCTTGGGAAGTGAAAAGGGTAATGAGTCGTTTGCCACTCTTGTTGATGGTTTGTTGCACCGGACTAACGACTACTCAGCTTGGGTTGTTGATGCAATGGGTCTTGTAACGGCAACGTACTAGAAATCAGACTTGGTATAGCCCGAGTTGAGTCCATATATCGTCTGCAGCGCCGCTGGGTCTGAGACCGATACCGTGTTGGGGCCTAATCGAACGACACTGCCGTACTTTTCATGGAGTGCAATGTGTGTCAGTTCAGGCCGTCTTTGATACACATCAAAGAAGCGCCAAAGGTCGGTATAGCCCGCCAGTGCTGGTCCAGGTATCTTTAGCAAACCATTGCCATATTTGTTCGCTAGAAGCTTCGTCACAAGTAATCCGATAAAGGCCGATCCCAGCCACACCCATGGGTATTGTAGAAAATGGTCCACAATCATCTTGCGAGTTGATTAAATCTCTAAGGCTCGACTGACATCATACAGCTAGTCTTGGTATTGAAGGTATGTGAGGTGGATTTGACCGTATCAAACCCCTCGTCTCTAATAAAATGCCGATAATTCCAAGTATGCCGACGGCGTTTATTTAAGCTACCCCGGATTTTGCATGCGGGGTAATGTTCCGATAACTACCACCAGAGCCACGGAACACTTCCGATCTATTGTAACTCACCCTCCCGTCTACTACTCTTGAACACCAGGTGGCGGCACAGACTCGATGTTTGTCTTATGCATGATGTGGAGCCGAGAAGGTGACATGCCGAATACCCACTGTAAAACCCCGATGTTCCGTCAGTCTCAATGATTGGCTTTGAGAACGTCCCAGGAGCGCAAATACCAAATAAAAAGCAGATCCGCTGTTTCAGTTAATCCGTTATGGATACGAGCGCAAGTGACGAAATTACCGGTTATCACCTCGGGTGACTATGCCTATGAAAGTCGTTCTCAGCCACAATCCCATGTAGCTCCGCTTCACGTACCAATGTTAAACTTGTCACGTAGACATGAGTCAGTGGCCCATTCCACACAACTAATAGTAGGTTTATCTCACAGCAGCTGAGATGTATCAGACTTATTCGGGGGTCCGGTATGAGATCGATAGCTAAGTGTTTTATTAAGCTACAGGGTAGGGATAACAAAAAACAACCAAACCTACACATCATAATTACATCAAGACAAACAATAAAGCATTGCAACTTTTCTGATATGTATTTCATCAGTTGGGGTTGATCAGTGACTGGCCTTCTTTCGGGTTTTTCTCCCCACATTGAGTCGCGAAAATACAATGTAGGTGAAAAACATGCTCCAACCAGTCACACTGCTGAGTCCTGGTATTCACTTATCTCTCAAATATCTTACTATCAACGATAAGAATGCACAATTATGATCAGTTTGCTGATAGCTAGTCGTGGGTTGTGTAGTTTTTCCAATGTCAACTGAAAGTATGGGCACTCACACTTGGCTACTGCTATTCCACGACCTGGTAAAAATGTCGGAGATTTGAACAAATTGCCGCTTAGTCAGTCTTTCTGTTGAACTTGTGACGCCTGATATGCACCCCCTCACAGACTAGGCAATCCTAGGACTAGTGACTTTTGTCTAGGTGCATCTCCCCACAAGTAACTCATCGGAAAGGTTCCGCTTTCCGAGGTGCCCTCGATAAATCCCAATACCTCACCATAGCATACAGGATTTAATGGTCTTAACGCTGGTTATTAGTCGTCAGAGAGGCCCTGGCATGCTTTAGCCGAGGAAGATCTTGCAACCAACTCCATACAGCGTCTGTTTGGTGCTGGAGAATGGATTTTCCTCACCTGTCTAGTGTCCAATAGCGGGAACTTAATTGGCGATTTCCTTTTGTTTTGTGGCGCTAAATTCCGGGGTAAAGACTGCACCCCAGAAAACAAACATCGGGGTCAGGTCTCGACTTTTCAGCAAACGACAACCCTTTTCCTAACCTAACGTCGAATCACTTCATCTTCACTCAACCAAAAGCACATTACTGGATGAGATCCTTCCACCTTCTGCCATCCATACTCTTGTGTCACTGGAATTTGTCACTGCAATGATTTTATTGTCAATCCGAAACGCACCATGACCCCTTCGAGCTCGCAAGCAGACTTCTTATGCGAGACGTGTAATCTTCCCTTCCAACGCAAGGAGCATTACCAAAGACATTTGCGCACGCATACTAAAGAGAAACCTTTTTCGTGCTCCGAGTGTGGACAAAGTTTTGGCCGAGTGTTAGTCAACGAACCGACCTGGTGGCTGTGTTTGCTGACGTTGGCTTTAGGGACTCTCTTGCTCGACATCATTCAACTCTCCACCTGCCCACCGATCATCAAGACCGCGACCGGCCAAATGATCGCCGTCGCGTGTCCCAGGCGTGTAAGCCTTGTAGTGCCTCCAAGGTGAAATGCGATGGCGAGCATCCATGTCAACGATGTCGACAACAAGACAACGAGTGCTACTACGAGCCACCTGCGAAACGGAGAGTGTCTGAGGCCACTTCGGACCGACCAAGTGTCAAGCGATATAGGAACAGTACAGCCGGTACTAATGTTGAAACTATCAACGTCAATGCCAATGTCAATACTAATAACTCGCCATTGTCGCCTCCCGCAACTGTTCATGACAACAGCTCTAAAACGCTCGACTATGCTGAAGCCTACATCTCCCCAGCACAAGATCCTTTCACTGAGCTGCCCAAGAACGACGACCTCAATATCAATGTTCAGCCCATTAATCCCCTGCTAGAGTCGCAATACAGCATGTCCACCGAATATCCTGTTGCCCAACTTGACCACATGGACTTCCTCAACAGCGATATGTTTATGGGCTTGACCTCCACGAATACCATACCCACACCTCTACCATCACTTCTATTTGGGGATACCTTCGAAACAAACAGTTGGCTCAACTGTAGCACCGATCAAGTCTTCACACCCTTGTTCCTACAGAACGATGCATCTCTTGATGCTATCAATGAGCTTTGGTTCGATCAGGCAGGTTTCAAGGTGCCGCAACAGCCCGTAGTTACTCGACCCACACTTGATTCAACGGCCGATCAAACAACCGTTGCAGAGCTGTACAGCCGTAGTCACACCCCTGCCATCGACCAGGATGCCGTTGAGCCAAGAGAGTACGTACCTGTTTCAATTGAGGTCGACGCACAGCTTACCTTTCCTGATCTGTCTCATCTGACTGCGGATGATGTTGATCACGAAAATCTGGCTCATGTTGATGAGATCCCTAATGATGTTAGAGAAAACGTGAGCCAGGCGGTTATGGAATTGCAGAACCATGGCAATTATCCTCACTTCAGACATTTGGTAATACCTCCTACGCCAGTGTTAAATGCATGGGTTCAGATGTACTTTGAATACTTCCATCCAGTTATGCCTATTCTTCACAAATCGACCTTTTCATCATCCAAAAGACACTGGCTGCTTATTTTCGCCGTGGCTGCGATTGGTGCGCACTTCTCCGACATCAAAGAAGCTCAGGCATGTTCAAGAGCGATGCATGAGACTATCCGTCGACAATGTTCAACCATGGTGAGCCGATCTCATGGATAGAAGAACAGAAGTGACTGATTAGGAATAGTGTGAGCGTCAAAATTCTAATGGCCGAGAACTTTGGATGTCACAGACGATCCTTTTGAACCAAATCGGACTCTTGTATGGCGGTGAGCGCAGGTCGTTGGAGATTGGAGAGTTCTTACAGGCTTTACCGGTTACTCTTGGACGAAGAAAGCGCCTTTTCACAAACATGTTTCCAGTGGATAAGTTTGCCCAGCTTCAGTTGCCGCGCGTACCAAAATGGCAGATCTGGCTGCTCGACGAAGAACGACGCAGGGCAGGATTTGCAATATGGGTGATTCAACTCGTGGTCAAGACGACGTTATGGAAGTAATGCTGACCGTCGATCTAGCTTCTGGATGCGTCCTTCAACACCAATTTCGATCTTCCAAGTCTGATGAAGCTATCTGAGCTGCAGATCTCGCTCCCTCAGCCGGATGATCGTTGGGGTGCGTCGACAGCCCAATGCTGGGCCAGCTTCCCTGCTGTCGGTAGGTTCAAAGTTTGGGACATTCTATAAGTCGTTAAAACTGACTGATGATACCTTTAGAAAACTCTGCTTCTGGTGGACTTCCGACCATGGAAGGCGTGATTTCTGGCGATAGTTGGCGATCTGTCTGGTCGAAGACCAATACGTTAGGCAAACAGGTAATGCTGCAACATCTGGCCAGTGTCATTAAAGACCAGAGCGTAAACCAGCCTGGTACGCCAGGCTTTTCTCATCACGACAAACTACTAGCTTCAAGGGTTTTGATTCACGTGTTGGACATGATTGAAGATGACCACGTTGAGCACTTCATTGATGAGGCGAAAGCATCGACAACGCACAGGATCATGGCACTGAGCGCTTTGATGACCCATAATGCGCCGATCCAAAACCTCCTCCCTACTGCGGTTAGACGCATTTACGGTAAACTCGACAGCTCGAACTGGACGCAGATTGGTGATCAATGGAAGAATTTGTCGAGTCAAGGAAGGCTTGGATGCTTCTACGCAGCCCGTATTCTCCATGTTGTTCGGTCAAGTCGATGCTCGCATTTTGGTACTCCCGTGTCGCTCCTGAGGGCTGTGCTGGTTCTTTGGCTTTACTCCGCGCTAACGGAAAGGTTTCAAGACGGATTTTTGTATTCATGTACAGCTCCAGCCGTGGTACTAGGACCAAAGCCTCTGAACCAGATGGATAATAAGGCGTGGGTCGACATTGGGTGGAGCCGAGTAAAGCTGCCAGGCATTGGCAATTTACTTTGTGCTGAGGGCCGGATCAAGCTTTTGGATCATGGAGTGGTGCTTATGAGGTCGCTAAAGGACTGGGGTATCAGTACTACATACGCACAGATTCTTTTGCGGCTCCGGGCGAGCGAGACGCGTAATGCTGGAGGCCATTGAATGGAGGTGGATGGCAGCGGGTGTACCACAATACTCATCTAACGGCAGTTGCTAACAAAGATACATGACTTATGGGTCGTAATTATAATCGAGTATACAGCATTATTTGATTTATATGAAGACGCAAAGTTTGCTTTGAGTGGATTCATGGTTTGTTTAATACAGTCTACCAACGGCCTTTCGTGAACGTGATGTGGCCACTGTATCTCTAACTGTTTTACATATTTTCACCAGCCATAACACCCAGTCTAGATTGATAAGTACTCGAGAGTGCTGCTATTCATTGATTCCAAAGCATTCGTTGTGACCGGTGAGCTCGACTTTATATGTGTCTCTATTGATTGCTCAGTGTCTTGTCGGTGTAAGCATTCAGCTTTTCACTCGGGTCGGCTCCGTCGGCTGCAACGGCTCCACGCCGATCGGCGTAGTTCCGACCAACATATGCAATTCCGAGACTAAATGTAAGGTGACTAGTTTTTAGCGTTATGCCACTTACATATTAAACCTTAAGATTGTCTGGATTGGTTGACATTCATCACATCATTGCTCACACTACTATCATTTGTTTTAGTCTTTGATAACTATGGCGCCCACTGTTCTTGGAACAGTTGCTTCGACTCGAACCCAGAGAGTTCTACTTGTTCTAGAAGAGCTTGGGATCAAGTATGATTTCCAAATAGTGAATCTCGCCAAAGGGCAACATCACGTTAGTCAAAGCACACCGGAATCCTGCACGATTGTGGCTATCAACTCACAGAAACGCCCAGGACACCGACTACGTGAGAGATCATCACCCATTCGCAAAGATCCCTGTGTTCCATGATGACGGGGTTGAGATATTTGAGTCTAGGGCGATTGCTCGATATCTGGCTGTCAAACACAAGTCCCCTCTTGCTCCTCCGACCGACAACCCTGACGCTTTGGCTGCTTTTGAGCAACTTGCCAGCGTAGAGTATGCTTACTTCGAGCCTGCTATTTCCAGTCTTGGCTTCGAACTCATCTTCAAAAAGTAAGATCCATTGCAAGTCTCTGGTTTCGAGGCAATTGATAGACTAACACGCCCTGTGAAATAGGCTGCTCAAACTTGGAGAGACTGACGAAGCGAGTGTTGAGAAACAGAAAGTCCTGCTTACCATAACCCTTGACTATTATAACAGGATCCTAGGAAACCAAGATTATCTTGCTGGAAAGGTTTGTGTCCTCTAAATTCCCTGTGATATCGTATACTCGTAGTCGCTAACCTTGATGACCATATAGAACTATAGTCTTGTTGACTTGTTCCATGTCCCCTGGATAGAGTTTCTTAGAAACCGCTTACAGTTTGGAGGATTAATTGACACAAGAACGAATGTGGCAGCATGGACTGAGCGTATAAGCCAGCGCGCGGCATCAAAGATAGTTGCGGCGAAGGCCGTTCAGCATTAGTTAGATTAAAGACGCAAGCAAGATATTATTCAGAATCAAACAAAACGACATGATTTAAGATTGGACTACGAACCTGATTCTAGACATGTTCCATATGCAGATCGTTTTTTTAATTTGATGGACTTTAGTTCTCAAGGACAAGGTTCAGCCGTGGTCAAGGAATATATCGGCTGGGCTTCCTGTGGTAAGCCGAATGGAGGATGTGTGACAATGCAATTGGTTCAAGACACAAATCACCAACTAGCGAACTCTTGTACTCGAGGTCCTCCATGGTCCAACATGTCTTCCGTATCCTTATTCTGCTCACCACTCTAGTTATATTCAACAGATTCACCACACAGCCAAGAGATGCCCAAATCATGATCCGTAATTTACCTAACCGTTCCTCGGTAGGTCAATAATCTGAACCTTCTCTACCAAAGGGCCCAACTCCGCCACGACAGCGAGGTGGGCTGGGTCCTTGAGAGCGTAGTAGTCCCGGTCTTCTGAGTTGTCGAATTGAATGACGAATGCATGAGTAATGCCTTGCTACCATTACCATCAGTGATCCTGGCGTAACAGGGGGGTGATGAGTGGAGGGAGTTCGGGAAGCACAGCTTCAAAGCTGATTCCCGTTAAAAACGAAGGAAGTGTCGTACCTGGAGGCCTTCAGGAGCGCTATCGGCACCCCCTTCAATGGATCGGATGTATGGCATTTTTGATTCGGGGTGTAGACACTTTCCTTTCATGCCGTGAATCTTGGCGGAAGCCTGAGATTCCAAAAATTAATCATTTCTCATTCCTTCTAATCACATAATCTCAGCTCTTACCTTGTCGATAACATCTTCTCCGGTACTCGACTTGAATTGGAACTGAACGACACGGTTGATGCCCATTTTGCAGCCCACGTCTTGATACAAACGAGGAACTTCCGCAATGATGTGGTTAGAGGGTTGAAAGATATCGCACTAACGGACTTGGGAATCTTCAAGCAATGAGCAATCTTTCCGGCCTAGATTGGCTGCTTATGAAGATAAGTAGTACTCGGAAAAAGGAACTATCTTTCCGAGTTGCTGATCATCTTGCTTCCCCGCAAAGTCGCTTAACGTGGAGCCGATCAAAGATGTGGAGATACCGAGACACCTTACGGGGAACCCAGGCTAGCCGGGGTGTCAGAAGATGGATCTCGCAGCTCATGCCTTGTGTTCATATGTGACGAGCGATGAGAAAAAAGAAAAACAATTGTCCATTACAGAGTCATGAAATGACATTTTCTATAATGCACAGCTGTCATAGACATACCAAATACAATATACGTCAAGGTACTGACTATAAAGAAGCTTTGATAACTCAGAACATCATTTTCTAGGCTGTGTACCTACTCAGCTATCAGAATTTAGGTAACCCAGCTACTGAACGAGTGTGCCAAAGCTAATTTCTAGCTTTCAGCTACCTGGCGGTTGTGTATGGACCCAAATCATTGTATTTCCAAGCCTTCGGGTCCGTCTAGATCTTCCAAGCCGTAGTGGGGTAGCCTCAGTCCACAGTGGTACCCGTGCGGCAGTCATTGTGATGCTGAAAGTATTTATGGCCTTGAACTCCCTGTCTCCAGACAAGAACATAATGTCATCGCTATTTTCCAGTAAAGTAACCACAATAAGAGAGCGCACAATGGATTCCATCATTACAGAGAAAGCGGAAGTATCCAGGGTTGAGAACACTAGCCACAAGTCAGACAGTCCTGTCAGTCAGGAACTGCGAGGTCACCCGAAAGTAGGTCACTCGTTTCACACCCAGTTGGAATAATAATGCTGATCATCTAGACATGGAATAGAACACTCAAGATGATGGTGCTTGCCAATCTCTGCTTCATGGTGTTTTGCGGTAACTTCTACTCGGTACTACCCCTGCATCCCCAATCTCTCTCGAGCATAGATTGACCGTTGGCTCAAATAAAGGCTGGAATCTCTGCTGGACTCGCCGCTCTTGTTTATAGCTTCCACAGTGACTATGACGAAGTAGGCGACATAGTTGCTTACAGTGTCCTCTGCATCGGACTAGGGGCCTTTCTATGGATCCCAACTGCTGTCGTTTTCGGGAAACGACCCGTCCTGTTAGCATCACAAGTCATGTTCATGGTTGGATGCATCTGGGCTACGCAAGCTACGTCAATGGAAAGCTTACTTGGGTCCCGAATTGTCGGTGCTCTTGGTGCTGGAGCAGTCCAAGCTGTTGGCCCTGCTGTAATCGGAGGTGAGAAAGCTTCTACTCTGCAAATACCTTCATCTACCTAACCATGACGTCTTTTTCCAGAGACATTCTTCGAGAAGAACTACTCCAAAGCAATGGGTGTATACGCGGTGAGTCTCTGCATTGGAGCTCAAGGAGGCCCTCTTTTTGCAGGCCACCTGATCGAAGCCAAAGGATGGCAATGGTTCTTTATTCTTATTGCTATTCTCAGCGGCACCAACTTCTCGAGTCTCCTATTGTTTTGCCCCGAGACCGCCTTCAATATTGCAGTTGAAGCTGGTGCGACCAGTGCGGACGTCGATGCCGATATTCTGAAGCAGGCCTCTGGGCTTGGGCACAGCCAAAGCTCTCTTGCTACATGGAGGCAGAACACCTTCTACAAGAGACACCCACACGTACGTGGTGGTGGCGCAAGGCAGTGGATGCTTTCATTCCTTTTGCAGATCGAATACATGTTCGATCCTATTGTCATCTTGTCCGCCGGCATGTGGGGTATCGTATTGGCTTGGTGAGTTCAAGTCTGCCTTTTTTGGTTTGGCCTTTACTTACATATCGCAGGGTTGCCACTATCTCCGTCATCTCGAACCAATTGTTCGCCCCACCACCTTTCCTCTGGGGCCCTGCTGAACTAGGCAATTGGGCGTGTACGAGTCTGGTCGGTGTAGCCATTGCTTTCCCTATCGCTGGACCCTTGACAGATGTTGTGTCCTCGTTTATTGGTCGTCGAAAGGGCAAACATATGCCTGAGTATCGTCTAGTTACCCTGGTAGTCCCCTTTCTAGTCTCCTCCTCAGGTCTCCTGTTATTTGGGTACACATATACCAAGGGTTCGTATGTAGGGCCCGCAGTTGGGTATGCCATGCAAGCTGCCAGCCTCATGCTTATTCCTACTTCAGTCTTATCTTACGGTATTGATAGCTACCCCTACGATGCTTCTGAGGTTACGGCTTTGATGAATGCTGTGACTCACATTATCCCCTTCGGGCTGACAAAGACGGCTTCGAATTGGTTGATGAGAGTCGGAGTGGAGAAGATGTTTTTGCAGATGGCGATTATTCAATGGGCTCTATTGGCTGGTTTAACAATTATTCTTCTGGCATTTGGACCATGGATTCGGACCAAGGCCGTCTTTGTTCATCAGCAGTATGGTGCTAAGAGATTCTTATAAAGAAGACCCGAGTAGCTCTCAGATACTATAGCCCATATGAACAAGCAGCAAACAGCTCTTTAGTATCGGAATGCATTCAAGTTTGGCATCCAGGTGTCACCGAAATAAGTGTTCAAGCATGGTTAAGCCAGGCTGTGGTTCTTTAGTTAAATTTGATGCGGGTACCAAGAAAAACACTCTTTCCCACGGTTTAGCTATGCAACTAGATCAATATTTGACGGGCTACTGTGATCGTTCTTAATTGCGTGAATTCTGGTTGATAATACACGGTTTTCTATAATAACAACGCATTTTCATGACTTATTGGAGATTGTGTAGTTCTACTGGAGAAACAAGCCTTCTTGAACTGGTGACTTGGCATGAAAGAACAGACGGCCGTTAATCTCCCTTAGATATTGAATGCTCAAGCTTGTACCTCAATAGATGCGCTTTCAAGATATGGGAGCTGTATATTATTTTTCTTCTTCTTGAACACAGGTATCCCTGAATTCCTCCTCCACGTTGTTTCAATAGTTGAACGACATACGGCTGATTGCCAGAATGGAAGGCGAGCATCCACCGTGTCGTTATGTAAAACGTGGGGCCGACCCAGATAGAGGTCAATTTGGAAACAATCTTAGGACGAATTATTATCGCCCTTTCGCACAAACTTATTGAGCAGTACAATCATAGATTTGATTAAAAAGTAAAAAGCTCGTCTTATTTATTTAAACTTTTTATAGCGCTCCTCAAACGAGAGGATTTATGAGAGGTACTGTGAGATGGCTATCTGAGTTGGCACCAATATGGATCGAATGGCGACCCTTGTTGGCATGAGAAGCTGTGTATAAGAAGTCAAACTCCATAAAGCTCATATAGTGACCAGACACTTTCAATGTCAGATATTCACCCTCCTCAAAGATGATACCAGTAGGCCAGATTGGTATCTCAATCTTTGCGACAGTGCCGGCGGGAATAGCCTTTCGGGTTGTGTTTGTGTACTCAGGCCACTCGCCGCTGAATCTCCCGGGTTTGGACTCTATCTTTGTGATAGCATGGCTACCTCGTAAAGAGCCAGTAGGTCCTAGGTACTTGAGAAAACATGTGTCGGCAGCTTCTGTATGATCGTTGACCGGAGGAATTAGATCTTTTAGTGGAACATTCATATTGACGAGCTGAGTTCCAGAGGCATCTTGTTTTCCAAGCTGGGCAAAGACATCGATGTCATCCTCGCTATCGTTAGAGATGCTAATATTAAGCCATGAATACCCGATCAGCCACGTCTTTCTGGTGAACTTGTATCTAAAAAGGAGCTCTTCGCCGCCCTCTAGTGGATGTTTGGGAAGGTACGCTGCATCATACGAAAGAATCTGCCCACCCTTCTGGGGAACTGGCTCAAGCTTTTCGTTGGAGCCAAGGTAAAGCTTCGTGTGTTTGGTACCAGGGATAGGGTACGATTCGAGAGGAATGTTGGTTACATTAGGCTAGCTTGTGTTAGTTTGGGTTCTGGAATCTTGGCCAAGACTATGTGATGGCTTACCAAATTGAATCCAACAAGTGAACCTCGGACTCTCTGCGTACTTGGCCAATCGTTCTTGATCCCCTTGACAAAGTAGTCGTAGAACTTGTTCAGATCGTCGACGCTGTCCGGGTGGTATAAGTCGGACCATTCCTGCTTGGCGTGAATACGAAGCCTATAAGTATTAGTGTAAGGATCTCATATCCAAGTAACTTCTTATTTGTACAAGAACAACGTACCATTTGTCTTTGGAGGAGATATCATGATAACCACGGATAGAGCCGGTGGTGTGGAGCGCAGTAGAGAAGCTAGCTAGAACATAGGCGGGGACGTGGATCTTCTGGAGTTTGACATTCTTATCCTCCCAATAGTCATTGAATAAAGGGTATTTCTCCAACATTGTTATAGGAGCTTCGGCACCCAGACGTCCAACCATCAAGTCCTGAAGGAGCTTCCACATGGCGTTGTAAGGATATGGTACACCGCCACGAACGAGTGTATCGCGGTAGAAGTCCGCATTAGCCTCCCAAGGCGCAATAGCAGCCAGAGAGGGAGGCTGCTGGGAGGCGATCTGCCATTGAACCATAGCAAGCCAACTGTTTCCGCCCAAAGCAACCTTCCCTGTGCACCAATCAAGCTCGGCAACATGCTCAATGGCATCGTAGCCGTCTTCACCATCTTGGTTACCGACCCATCTAGCACGATTAGCTCCATGGTCAGGGACGGTAATTGAGAGACTATCTCCAATGCCGATGGCAATGATACTTACGGAATGATTCCCTCGGAGTCCCAAGAACCCCGCAGGTCAACGTTGACAATAGCATATCCCCTGGCAGGCCATACAGCGGGATCAAGGCCTTCAAACTTCTCATAACCGCTGACTTGGCTCTCGGGGACACCAAATCGGCCCGGAATCATGCCTAGCCCATGAGGTCCTAAACACAATTGTTAGATGTGCGATTTCTAATCGGGCAGGAAAAGCTACCATTTCCAGTTTTGCCGTACGGGCTCCAGATAAGAACCGCAGGAACCTTGTCATCAGTCTCGGGTCGGAAAACGTCGGCATACAGCTTGACACCATCACGCATAGGCAGTACAATATCCTTTTCGAAGATTGTGTCGACCTCAAAGGCCCTGTTGGCAGGTGTTCGCTTATGACCTCTAGGTAGCACCTTTACTGAATGGTTAAGAGCATCATAAGGACCAGCCTCCTTGGCCCCAGGCTTGATGACAGGGACCACGTCAACATCAAAGCTGTTGATCTTCAGGGACATTATAGCAGTTAATCTCGGAATATGGTACGGTTTCTGATTGAGGGTGAAGGATTTTTAGCAACGTCAAGGGGCTCTTCTCTATGTCTGACTTATAGAGTCAAGTCTTTGATTGTATCATAGTCACTCGTCGGTCAAGTTCGTCTGACCATCCCGTCTTGGAATGGTAGTGGTGGGGCCGATGAGTGCCCGAAAAGGCCTGTCCAAATGTATCTTCGGCTCGGGACCACAATCTCCTCCATGATGACATGCATTGATATAAATGTCGAATTTAAAGCCAGTGGACTGCAGGCGCGGATAGCGGATAACAGATATTAAATCTCACACTGGTTTATTCGTATTTGAATTCTATGTTCAAAGTTTTCATCTAAAACCCCAAGTAGATAGCTGCAGCATTATGGCTACAGAACAGGATTGAATTGCAAATGTTTTGGGCGGTTGGTATATAGTCGTATACCATTCAGGAATATAGAACTTGGATTATCTGCCTTGAGTGCGCAAATGTAACTTGACTTGCAGCATTTCGTTTAAGGGTTGTTCGAAGAGAATCTTACTCCAAAATAAGGCCGAAAGCACCTCAAGTAGTAGTACGGGGCGAATTGACATTATTACTAGTGCAGAAAGAGCATCCGATCTAGATTATGATATATGTTGGAGTTTGACTAATGACTCCTATAAAAGTGCAGGAATAATAACCAGATTTTAGTTCCATAGACGGGATGCTCTCGAGTCACAAGTTAATTTGCTATATACGGCATGTGGTTTAAATAAAGACATCATCGTCTCAGAATTGCGTCCAGTCCCTCTTTCAGCTTTAGCTCATACCCACTGTCCTCTCTCACACCACGCCAAGCAATAAAGCCATCAGGCCGCACCAAAATCGCTTCCTCCGGTTTAAGACGGCACTTTTTTGCAACGTCACCCACTGCATCTCTGTATGGGGATGAGGTGGCATCGAGGGCATATACGTCTAGCTCGACTGCAGTCTTGGTGGCTGCAGAGATCCAAGGAGAGTCGGAGGCAACTGTGATGAGCACGAAGTTTGTCTTGATCAAGTCAATCGTAGAGATGGCCTTGCCAGACACAACATCCTCGATGTATGAGTGAGGGAACCTTGATCCAGGAATGGCTGTAGGAAAAGAAGGATCGTCGTAGACCTCTTTTGGGGTCGGATAATTCTCTTCTGGGACAAAAGCTCCTCCTTGAGAGTATCTATACCCTAGCTCGACAGACGTATCCGGGGCTTCTGGAGCTGGCGGCTGCTGTAAAACAATTCGATTTTGAAAGCGGTTATATGCCTGTTCAACTGTGAACTCATCGATAGGTTGTCTCTCAATGTTGTAAGATGTAAGCAGAGAATGCGAAGCTTTTCCGGACAAGACGTATGCTAATTTCCAGGCCAGGTTATGAGCATCCTAAGAGATTTAGAGTTAGTTCCGTATCGTGAAGGATGGGAGCAAAGTAACTCACAGCTATTCCAGTGTTCCCACCCAGGCCTCCGGTTGGTGGCATAGTATGAGCAGAGTCTCCGGCAAGGAAAACTCGACCGCCCTTGCTCTCAAGCCGACCGGCAGTGTACGCCGCCATGGTCCAATAATTCATTGATAGGATCTCAGGAGTGACCTGGTCAGGAGACAATCCGGACAACTGGTAGAAGTAATCCTTCGCGTTGTCCACAGTGATTGATCCTGGCTCAAAGCTGGTCTTGGGCCCGACATTGTTGACCATGATGATGCCTTGTCTTCCCTCATCTTCCAGTCGGAAGCCTCCACCAATATCCTTGTTTGCCACGTAGATAACCCCATGAACCATTCTCTTACCGATGAAAGGACTCAAATCTGATTTGAAGCTGACACCAAGACTGTTTCGAAGAACACCTGGCCCTTCCCAGCTGATGCCCTCTTTCTGGCGAGTGGGACTTCGGTTTCCATCGCATGCAACGACATACGAAGTCCTGTACTTTTTTATATCTCCAGTTCTTAGTTCTCTGACGACAACGAGCACATGGTCATCGTTCTCCTCGTACAGTAAGACTTCGTGTCCATGGCGTTGCTCATTATTGAACCTCTCCGCATTTGCGCCCAGGATAGGCTCAAACATACGCTGTGAGATCCATACCCAGTTTGAAGGAGTGAAGCTCTTGACATGATCCGGATCATGTTCTTGGAGATGTTTGATGACCTTTCCTCCAACTAGTTTTTCGACAATAAGCATACCGGCATTGAGATCATACTCCTTTCCGCTCTGCTCTAATGTCAATCCCTCCAGACCCAGCTGGCGAAGGATCTCGCTTGTTCGAAAGTTAATGCCGGCAGCTCGGGGGTGGGCACCCGCTCTAGAGTGACGATCGAACGAGAGCGATCTGATGCTAAGCCAAGTTAACATGTTTTCGTTGCCTGTGAAACTGGAAACCTAATACTCTGTAACTTACCCATGATAACCGAGGAGAAGCCCAAGAGTCTTTCCAACCATGCTTGAACCAATAATGATTACAGGCCATTCCTCCTTTTCAAGAGGGATACTGGAGTGGTTGATTGGGGTGAACTTGTCCTTCGCCAGATTGGCAGAAGACAATGTTTCATCAATCTGCCGTGCGGTGACTGTCATTATGACTGCTAGCCAACAGAATGTCAGGTTCTCAGTAAGCTTTATAGTCTATGGGTAACTTGTAAAATCGTTGAAGCGCAAAGATACAGACTGTTTTACAAATTTCCCTGACAATTATAGGTTCCACTCTGAAAGTAAGTCATGTTCCGACCAGGACTTGAAGCCGCACTCCTCCCTACCTCTTCTCGCCAAACTCCCGCGGGGATTGTGTAATCCGGTGGGGTTGATCCCGAAATGTGAAGCCCGGTGCCACTCGGTATATGTAAGCAAACAGTGGCCTTTCAGACTAGCGACAGGTTTGCCGAAATGAAAGTCTTGGTCATGGGCATATGGAGTCCCTAACGTGTGCTTGTTGGGATTTCTAGAATGACGTTGCAAGGAACGCTCCTGTCTCTTGAACCTTCTTCACGATGACTGGCATGAGATGCATTGATATTTCAGATCTTGAGTATGTGTGACTCTGGCGGCTAGGTCATTATTTGAGTTCTGCATTTTCTGCACAAGATCATTCGTCGAGATGCGAAAACAGGTAAAGAGTTCAGAGTGGAAATTCTCCAATAATGTTTATTGCTTTCCAAATGTAAGGTGAACCATATGATACACATTGAATCTTCTTCTCAGTTTACCAAGACCATTCCCATCTGTTTCCAAAGTCAAGCAGCTGCTGGGAGTACTTTTTGCGCATCGTCCAGGACGTAGTTATTCCATAGATATGGGAAGATGTTTGGCGGTAATACTGCACCAGGCACAAATTTGTGAAGGTCATCCATCATCTCTCCTCGCCTCTCATCGTTGACCTTCGACATGAACATGACGATAACCGACCGTGGATAGCGGAGCTTGTTGTAAACTTCCAATCTCTTGGGTACCTCGCCCGCGGTCATTTCAGCAGGGAACAAGACTCCAAGAGCGGCTGCATCCTCAAAAGATTGCGCCCCACCTTGTCCTTGGTCTGTTAGATTGGTTAGCTCAACATCAGCCTTCAAATTCATGGATGACATACGTGGAAGCATTGGATGAGCAGCATCACCAAGCAAAACTGTCCTGCCCTTGTAAAACTTGGTAGGAGGGTCTCTTGTAGCCAGACTCCACAGCTTTAGGTCCTCACCAATTCTGCATAGCTCTACGAGCTCAGGCCCAAAATCCTTGTAGACTTCAAGAAGATCCTCCACTTTTCCACCTGCGAGCCAAGAAGATTCAGACTCGAACTCGGCATCTTCAGCTGGGTGAATGGCAACTACATTGAGTAGCTTGCCATTGCGGCAAGGGTATACGACAAGCCGTCGATCTCTTGTCAAAAAGACGTGTTGACAGTCGAAACCCAGCCTGCCAAAGAAAGGCCCGGTAATCGGGTTTGCCAAGACCTTTTCGATTGGAACCAAGAATCGGAAGGTATTCTGCTTGGTGCTTACACGTTCAGGTGGGCTTCCTGCAACGGCGGAGACAACGTTGGACTATTGGGTGTCAATAACCAATGTTCTGGGTCTGCACATGATGATGGAGTTTCCTTACATGAACACCATCTGCGCCGACTAACAGATCACCTACGTGCTTAGTGCCATTGGCCAGGGTAATTTCTCCAGTTTCTGCGTTCTTCTGGCCATCAGCTATTGAGCTCAAGATGAGTATGTAAACACCACAGCTGTGTACTTACTGCGGCGACAACTTTGCTTGCGGTGTGAATTTTGATTCTATCTTCATATGCTTTTCCGGTAGCTTCTTTGCGTAGAGTACTATGTAGGTCAACGCGATGAGTCAAAAGCCACTCGTCCTTGTTACCAGCCTTCTTTTGAAGCTCATCAAGTTTCTATACAACAGACGCAGGGTCAGTATGAGTAAGTGGTTAGGTATTCGTATCCTATCGACTAACCACAGGGATGCCTAGCAGCCTTCCTGTATTGTCGTAAAGCTTGATAGCGTTGCACAAGACGGCTTGTAGATCCTCGAAGTCGATGTCCCAGGATTTCAGGATCCGGGTCGCATTGGGGGCAATGTGGATGGCGGCGCCAATCTCGTTGAGAAATCTAGATTGTTCGAAGACCTGAGCATGTCAGCTTCGTCCCCCTTCAAAGCTAGAACATGTCTGATCATACCTCAATGTTGTGGCCTGCGCGGGCCAATGCAATAGCAGCACCCAGACCGCCTAAGCCTGCGCCAGCAATGATCACTTTGAGAGGCATGGTGGTGTTACTTAAACCAGGAAAGACACACAAAACGTGAACTAACATATAATCACTTTAAGTCAGGAAGCAGCAGGATAGTCATCATTATAATATCACACCGCGTCGATACTAACCCTCGTGGGGCTTGGACACCTCCCCCTTCTCTTAAATGGACTCTAGATCAGTGATGCAGCCATCTCATTGATGCTTCTTTCAAGCCATCCTGCCCACCATTGGCGCTGTTTCCTTCACCAACCACTTCCGAAATTTCGCTAAGTGCCCTTGCGATCCTACGAGATCTCACCAAGCCACACCCATCTAGAGGATCATCTACAAATTACATTCCCTCGGCTCCACCGGCCAGTAGCTGCCTCCATGTTCTGGTGTCGGCATTCCCCACACGGCCACCAGTGTGACAACAGCCGCTCTGTCCAAAATTGGTCCCCACAAAGGGAAAGTAACGATCTTGACAAGAAACTACCCCTCTAAGCAACTCCCCACACCACCCTGTGAGTATATCTTGCTTGTTTAAAATCTAGGAAGATACTTACCATGACTATTCAGTTCGACAACACAAACCTCCCAGCTCATTCTTTTCGTCAACTCCACTTTACTCATTCGTCATAAAATCAGTCAATATGGTTACTCATGACCACGTCCGCAAGATTTTTAATGGCCCTGCCAAGGGCGACATGTCTAGCTTCTGGCCACACGTTGAGCCTAACGTCGACTGGACCGTCAAGGGTTAGTACCGACCACACTTCCGCAATTCTTGTTCTTATGAGGTTAGAGCATAGCTTATTGTGTTATAGGTGCCCACTGCAAGATTGCTGGCCACTACAAGTCCATTGAAGAGTTCCAGCAGGGAACAAGGCCACTGTCATCCACCTGGGCTGGTCCTCTCCATCTTGTTGTACAGAACATCATTGTTGACGGTGATCAAGCTGCGGTAGAGCTCAAGGCTGTAGACACTAAGACCAAGAGCGGCGACCCTTTCCCAAACGAATATACTTGGGTGCTGGGCTTCAATGATAGCGGCAAGGTCGCAACTGTGAGGGCGTATATGGACACGTAAGTTACCTTTTAGCTAAGGTATGCGTGCTACTAAGTACTGACTGGCTAAATTCAGCGATCTTGTTACCCGTGTTATTGAGAAGAACCCTAGTTAGTCGAGTTGCGTATATAATCATATGAGGTAGAATAGCACGACTTATTTACTGCAATGGACTTAAGATCAAAATTTATACTAGCGATAATGTGCCGAGTGCGAACTGGCCAACAGGACGAATTCGCCGGTGGCTCAAGGAAAGCTGCGACTTCATTTCAAGTGAACCATTGCCGGCTTTTGAAGAAGCCATATTGCTCTCGAGGACCAAATTTAAGGAGCCCAGTGCGTTAATAGCACCATATTCCAGATATGCTTGGTGAAAAAGCACGGATTTATACGTCCCATATAAGTTAACTAAGTCTTGATACATTTATGTTCTCAATCACCTAAACTTCGTGCTATTTGTTTGACCATGGCATCTTTGTTTCTCCCAGACCTTCATACCAAGGGGGTTTAGATAATACTATTGTTCAGGGAGTACATCGATGAATTTTATCTAAGCATAAGTATAGCCCAGACACTACCGGAAGCCACTATGGAATTCCAGGAAGATATTTCTCAGGCACGCCAACTTCTGTCACGTCAACTCCATTGGCCTTTTTCTCAGCTGGCAAGAGCACGAAGATCAGACGTGCAGGCTTGTCCGTCAAATTGTTCCACTGGTGTAAAGTCTGGCAATTTTGTTAGCCGACATTGGTCCAACTAAGCATTGCTTGAATTATAGAACTTACCGCTTGTTGAACAACAATGTCACCTGCACGGACGATTGTCTTTGAACCATCAGCAAGCACCATCTCTAGCTCTCCCTCGGACACGATTCCGTAGTCAAGTGATGCAGTCCTGTGATTATGTCCTAAGGAGTTGGGTGGGAAGTCCACGACTCGAATTAGAGAGCCAGGGGTATAGATGACTGGGGCAGTGCCGACAGGGTTGTTCTCAACAAGCTCGGCAGGATACTTGTCGTTTCTCCAGATCGTAACAGCATTACTACCGAAACCGGATGATAGTGTGAGTTCTTCATCAGATAGAACTGCAGAATTCTCACCCTTGTGGTGTGTAACCACACGTCTCAAAGGAGTTCCAGCGCTGAGACCCATTATTTTCGAATTTTACGTGTTGCTGTGTGCTTCGTACTTATTGCCGTTCTCGACAAGCACCATATAAGTAGCATCAGGTGCTCAGCTACTGAGACCTCAAATACGCAGGTGGTGACTTATCGGTTTGGGTCAGCAACGTAGTCCAATGTCCTATGTAGCGCCTCGTCCAGCTGTCGGCTTGCCCACACGGCCCCACAAGACCACAACCCTCGGAAGGATCACGCGGTAGGCCTGGCATCCTTGCGAGATCCGATACAATACTGTAGCGTACATCTGGTCATCTCCTGGGACATTGGTGATGTCGGAAATTAAGGACATTCGCGTCAAAAAGTCGCACAGTCATGCTCAGCACGTGAGAAAGGCACGAACGCGTCCAATCGTGCTAATCTAGATAAGGAAATTGGCATCGCGATTTCAATGCTAGCTATGACGAACGTGTAGCTGCGTCATCCCATCAGGGGGTTGTAAAGGGAGCCCAATCGGATGTCCTAATAATCTACCCACCCGGATAAAGTAATTTTCTTCAATCAAGCCGAGGCATTTTCGGCAAGGATACCCTAGTTAGGCAGGGACTATTGAAAGACAGGGGCTGAACAGACCTGATTGGTCACCCACTGCGACCAAGATCCAGGATAAGAGAAGAAAACCTACCCTGAACTCGTCATTTTATCTCAAGAGATTGGGTAAGTATAGCCAATTGTGGCTGACCTCAGTCTTTAAGCAACAAAACTCAATAACTCGCTATAAGTCTTTTGAAATTGTAATCAAAGTTGGCGCGTATCTCTTTGGTTCAATCGCGGAAAACACTCACAGATGTTGGGATGTAAAACATAGATGAGCATTTCCAAAATTACCACATCTTTGAATGAAGGCAATGCTAGGAATAAAACCTCTCATGGGAAAAAAAGTTAGGTAAGCGACGACTTATCAGACACGGATATTAGATCATTAAAGCGGAAGTGCACCCTTGGCATATTATTCACATAAACTTATTCTCTATTGCGCCAATGAAGCATGCCGGTACAAACAAAACGCCAGTCTAAGCTCCACCCACTCTCTGGAGAGATCGCCAATGGAAGTGCTGAATTGCTCGGTGGATACCAAATCCCGCACCCGAGATGGCAACCAATGAGAGAGTGAGGCCAAGGATCAAGCCACGCTCGAAATAGCTCAATCTTCCTCCCTTTGGCTGCTTGATCCTTCCCAACTGCAAGGTCTGCGACAGAAAAGGCCACACAGACTTAGCTCCCGCTGTGAATGTTGGAATTGGCTTGAGCGATTCCTGTAAGATGGGCTTGTTGACTGAGAAGTCTTCTCTGCGGTATAGTAAGCGATCGGCGACGGATGATGAGGAGGGAGCGATGATAGCTGTATGTGGACCACCCATTAGCAAAAGATATGACGACATCACCCAGTGACGTACCCAGCGACCATTTAGGGATGGTGTTGATAAAGACTTGAAGCGTGTTTGTAAACAACGCGAGGTAAGACGACGCCTTGGGAGCTGCAAATACATATACTGCCTGGGCAGGATTATTCCCATTTCTGGAAATAACAAGTTAGACCGGGGTTTGCAAGTGCAAATAGGATATTCCATCGACTTACATCTTATTCAGAATATCCATGCCATGATCTAGGCTTCGTGTAGGGACCAACAGAAGACCATTAGTGCTGTCTGCAAGCAACTTTATGGCGCTTTGGATATTCTCGGCCACGATGGAACTAATGAATACCTAAGTCAAAGGGTAAATGAAATTCCCGTAGCGGGCTGACTTACTCGGCATTGTCTAACGTGATGACCGCAGGCAGACGACCAGACGGTTGCGTGGGTAATTTGCGCTTCGATGACGAAAATGTTGATTGTAAAAGCTTATCGAAAGCTCTGACCCTATCTTTGTCGTTGCCAAATGATAGAGGCGCATTTGCGCTTAGGTCCACGCGTACCAACTTATCCAGTTGTGCAATGTGTATTTCATCAACAAAAACCAGACGCGGTGTTCGTAGCGGGTTGTTTTGAGGTGCCTGAGGGCCGGTGCGGATGAGGTGGCTCGCGACAGCTTCAATACTCTCAACAGAGCGATCCACAAATGCTGCAGGTGTCCCAGAGGGTGGCGAAAGTGTCTTGATCAATGGATTGACCTTGTAGAGAGATGTGAAGAGAGTATCGCGCTCAGATAAATTTTGAAGAGCAGCTGCGCCGAAATACTTTGTGCTCAACTCTTGACGAGTGCTAGCCGAGTCATCGTCCGTTATGGCAAAGGCATCAACGTCCAGGCTTTTGTTGATGAGTGTGCGCAGCCGGTCATTTAGTGTAGGTGTCGTCGATTGTGCTAAGATGACCGTAGCACTTCCCGCCGCGACAGCTGCAGCGAGTGGTGCAAATATGCTTGCAAAAGGCGAATATGGAGATGGATCAATCAACGTTGGGCCCAATGGAACCAGATTGTCGAGTGAACTGGCCCTCTTTCCCACGAGCTTCTCTTTGGCAAGCGTGCCCGGGAAATCGAGATCTTCATAGAGGTGTTTGATCGAGTCGAGTGTCAGGTGGACCTCATCAGCTGCGTGGTCGTCCGGAACTTGCAGATCTGACACATCTATGTTAGCTTGGCTGCTGGCATCGCAAAGATCATTTCATAGATGTACTCACCATGAGCAATGGCCCTGATCAGGTCTGACGAGGAGTTTTTAATATTGGCATGCAATGAAGCAAGCTCTTTCTGCCGCTGCAGCACATTCTCCAAGCGGCCCTCGATCCATGCCGCGTTGACGGTGTGATACTGTTCTAATGCAGAACTCATGTTGGCTCGTTCGTGTTTTGGTTCTCAGCAGAACTTTCACGACTCAATTAGATATGAATCATATTATATTGTGTATAAATCTCAAGCATTTTGAAGAATTGTGACATTAGTCTCGCGTCTCGGTGCAGGTCTGACCATCGTTGCCGTTCTCAGGTACAGGAAGCTTCGGTTCGGCTCCACAGCGGAACCGAAGCGTGACATTCAGCATAGACTGTGTCAACTTCCCTGTCTTCTAAACATATGATGAGTATGGCGGAATCTGAGAAGCAGGAAAGCAAAAACTGGTATTCTTATAGAGGTATCAGGATTTACTTTGTAGTCAACTGAACCTGACGGTGGAGCAGCAACAACAGCAACAAAGTCAACATGGGTAGCATACTAGCAAAGAAGAGTAAGACGTCTCAAATTATGTTTTCAAGCCTTATAATACTAATAATCGAATTGTAGAGCCAACTCCTGTCTTTCTCTTCGCTCATGGATCCACCATGATGCTGGGAGAAGAGTCTGAGCCTGCCCGAATCTGGGAAGATGTTGGCAACGAATGCCTCCGCCGTGGCGTCAAACACATTGTCATGATGGTTCGTATCAATACCTTGTTGTCGCGAGATGACATTACGAATGTTTGTAATTAACAAACATCAGGGTGCTCACTGGGACTCTCACTACGATACTGTCCGAGTCAGCATGAATCCCGATGCGAAGAAAGACCCTGTGGGTAGCGTTACTGAAGCACGATACATGCCATACAAAATGGTGGCAGATCTCGAAGGCGGGGAACGTGTCATTGACATGCTACAAGCTGCTGGAATCAATGCTCAAGCTGATCGCAAGTTTGAGTGGGTTCACGACACATTTCTCATCATCATCCGCATGTTCCCACATTGTATTCCACTACCCACAACAATCGTCTCGATGAATGCTCGATATGATCCACATCTGCATACCAAGATTGGAGATGCTTTACGTCCACTACGCTACGAAGACACACTCATCATTGGAAGCGGCGGATCTGTTCACAATCTGTACCAGAATCATTGGTACCAGATGGTTACCTATCGAGACAACTTTGCACAACCTGTGCCCCCTGGTGATTTTGCGTTGGAATTTCGACAAGCGTTGGAGGATGCTATCACGCAGAACCGCGGCCCAGCTTTGCGACGAGCTGTTACAAGACTCATGAAGCACCCTCGATATAAGGAAGCTCATGGAACTGACGATCATTACATGGCCACGTTATTCGCTGCAGGCGCAGCTGGGAACCAAGAGGATCAAGGTCCCAATAAATTCCTAGGAGAGTGCTGGGAGCTGGTGAATATGTGTAATAGCCAGTACCAACTTGGTGATTGGGACTAGGCTTGTAGTTAACAAGTATGTATGTAGCCATTGAGTCTCCCGTTAAAAGTTGTGCTCTGTGTATCTTAGAAAGTAACATAAGCAACATTGGGTGCCCTAAGATATGGAGCACTACTTAGAGCTCATAGCTGAGTTTATAGTGCACATGCTGATCACGTAAAGTCTTGTTATCAGGTCTACATATTGCACTTCGACTAACCAATAAACCGATACCTAGGTTTTATGTTATTTTGATTCGTCTCGTACCTTAACACACCTTTTCGACGGACTCAGTACCGTCGGCATGCCAGGAAAACGATTGTCAACTTTCTCCCAAACTAAACTCATACCTTTTTTCGTGACGGAAAAACTTGTGGCTCTCTAAGCGTTCTTCCGGATAGAACTCAATAAAAAGATTGTATAGACTAAATTGACACTATAGTCTACATGTTTAGTCGTGCCCCAAATGTCCCAATACCTTGCACCACTAAATAGCTGCGTCTACCATTCACCACCGACTTTTGATAGACCAATATCTGTGAGTCTTCCAGCCGTGTTTCTCCACGCTTGTGCCCAACACTTGATAAGATAATTATGTCAGCAAGTCTATTCCCAGAATAGATTCTACACCAATTAGAAGACATACCGACATGATCCAGCACCCTCTGACCATAATTCCACCAACGATTGTAAACAGGAGCATCTGGCGTCGCTCGTTTAGATCCAGATTTCGGTTGATAGGTCGGTAGTCGGGCACACGCCGAAAAGAGTCGGTCCACCAACCTGGGTTGGAGACAGGATATGGGACTAGTGAGTGAGGAGCGAGAGAGGAGTCAAACTCGCTAGACTGTGCCTCTCGAACAATGCCACCAGCGACAATCACCATGTGGCGCTCGCCGTCTAGTTGATTCGACGATGCTTGATGCGATGAGTGATAAATCTTGTAGTCTTGAAGCGCATCTTCTATTGAAGCATCGAGCTGGAGTCGTGCGTTATTGCTGCTAGCACTCGTGGTTGATGTTTGAGTCGTTGCCATTGCGTATAAACAGTGCCGATATGGTAGTAGATGACTTGAAGAGAAGAAGATCATCAATGAATAGATACACCTGTTACCATAACAGTGAACTCGATTCTATCTCTCCGAATAGTAGCTAAAGAAAAAATGGTGTGATGACCAACGTAATAGCCTTTGTGTACATTTTTCACTTTAACTGCGGCTTACTCGGGAGAGGCTTCGGCTCGGGACCACATCGCCCCCTCGAATACACACGTCAGCATGGCCAAGAAGGCAACACGGAAGCAACCATTTTGTCTAGGCGACGGGAGTTATGGTAATAAGTATACATATTAAAACCTTGCGACATGACTCTTACTGCTGAGATCGCTCTAATATTGCCTCGTTTACGTCATCGACATTACCATATCTCACAAATGACGAAGATGACCGAGAACAAATTTATGACAATTGACAAGGATATCTTTCCTTATATCTTCATTAAGAATGTCGACATTCCACTTAAGACACACGAAAAGGGCCTTCTCCGAGCCAACGTCTTTTTACCCAAAGATGCGGTTCCCTTTGGAGAAAACAAATACCCTGTTATTGCCACTTACGGTCCTTGTATGTGGAATCGACCACACAAAATTTTGCATGTTTTCCGGACTCGTTGCTAATATTGTTGATGCAGACGGAAAAGATGTCCCTTATGGAGTCTTCTACAAGAAGAGCTGGGAGCAACTAAATCCAGACATGAAGTCCGCGCATGCAGCTTGGGAAACTCCAGACCCTGCTTACTGGACAAGCAAAGGTTATATTGTGGTAAGAGTTGATGAGCGGGGAGCTGGCCAAAGCCCTGGCCTTCTTGATACTATGTCTCGAGGTACCAGTGAAGCCTTCTTTGACGTGATCGAGTGGGCTGCAGAGCAGCAGTGGTCTTCGGGAAAAGTTGGCCTACTTGGTATTAGTTATTATGCCGGTACTCAGTGGCGAGTAGCTGCACGCAATCCCAAGGGGTTAGCTGCAATCATTCCCTGGGAAGGTATGAGTGACTACTATAGAGACCGAGTAAGACATGGTGGTATTCTATCTGACAAGTTTATTGGTAAGCCCTGACTTAACATGACTCGTGTTGAACTCCCATCAATACTGATACCAAAACTAGACTTCTGGTGGAACAACGGAGTCAGTCCCAATCAGTACGGGAAACCAGGTCGAGGGGCGCGAAAATGGGGTGAGGACACCCTAGAAGGTGGTCTTGAAGAAGAAACTTTACGCAAGAACCGTCGAGATCAGACAGAAGACACAGCTGTGCACAAGTTTCGGGATGAGGAGTATTATCGTACTCGTGATTTTGACGTAGAAGCCATTCAAGTACCTCTTCTTAGCGTAGCCAACTGGGTAAGTCGTCCGCTTCCGAAACATTCTTGAGCTACAAACTCACATCGGAACATAGGGTGGTATTTTACTTCACCTTCGAGGTAATGTGCTTGGATGGATTCGTGCCAGCTCGAGATACAAGTTTCTACATTTCATTGTTGGAAGACACGACCTTCCTTTCTATTATCCAGAGTCAGCCGAGTTACAGCTATCTTTCTTCAATTCTTTCTTGAAAGATGATGACGTCGATGGTTGGAAGTCAGGAAAACAGCCTCGAGTCCGTCTCACTCTACGCAAGGGAGAGGCAGGCGTGGACGACCCTGAGCGTGAGAGGGGGTTTCCTAAAAGGGATGAAGCGGACTGGCCACTTCCTGGGACAGTCTATACACAGCTTTTCCTTACTCCTGAGAATACTCTGAGCAAGACGGCATCGTCTCTGACTAAGAATATCGAATATGATGCGCTGAATGGGCAAGTTGGATCCTCTTCAATACTTCAAGTTGAAATATTAACCTCGTCACAGAGACCCTATCAGCTTTACGTTTAAAACGTCATCTTCTTTGGAGATTACCGGTCACATCGTGGCCCACCTCACTGTGTCCGTATGCCGCAAGTCGTCGGATTCCAATCCCCCATCAGACATTGATCTGTTCATTACTCTTCGGAAGCTCAATGCCAAAGGCGAAGAGGTTTTCTACACCGGAACCATGGGCGACCCTGTGCCTATCGTCAAGGGCTGGCAGAGAGTGTCACTACGGAGTGTGGATGCTAGCAGCGAGCTTCACACGAACTATATGCCATATCGTAACTATCATTCTAGCGATGTGCAGCGGATAGAAGAGAATCAGAAGTATGATGTGGATGTCGAGATCTGGCCTACAAACGTGGTTTTGGAGCCTGAGGAGAGTTTGGTACTGGAAATTGCGGGCCATGACACTCAGGGTGTGGGTAAATTTTCCCATGAACACCCGGATGATCGCAATCCCAAGGTCTTTGATGGGCTGAACATCGTAACTGTCGGTAGAGAGACCAGTTGGCTGACTCTCCCTGTCATCAGCTCGAGGAACTAGATAGACAGATAGGTAGATGAAAGCAGCCTGTTGCCACAAATCAGATACTCTCCTTGAACCTGTGAGACGTGATTGGTAGTACTCTATCTACTACTGTTGCTTTTATATGTGACAAAACCCATTGTAAAATGCATTGAACGCCTGAGTTTAGATTTATACTTCATATCCAACAAGTTATAAGATTGCACACACCCTCCACACGATTGCATAACTTACTTGTATTAGACAGATTTCCTTCATCTTCGGGCCTGAAAGGTAATACCCTACATGCTACAAATCAATATTGGTCCTTACTGTCAAGATGTCAGTTGCCCATGCAGCAACCGAGAGAGGAGCCTTTAATTGAAGATTGAGCTCCAAAGTCCGACACACTAGATGAACAACGGACTGTTGTAACAGGGACGGATTTAATAACTCAACCGCACCCCTAATCAGCTGGACATGATAAAATTGCGACTTGTGATTACTCCACAGGATATTCGGGTGCCGCCCAGGTTTCCTGTGGATTATGGAGCCGACTGCCCGAGATGAATCCGCTCAACATTCCTGTGGGGAACCCTGAAGAGGCTGAGGACGTTATAAACTCAAACTGGACTTTCCAGTCTCTCCATTTGAAAGGCTGAGATCCAATTGATTCACTTTCTTCTTCCGTTTCACAGCTCGTGTTACTAATCCGAGCAAAAAAGGCCTTGATGTTCTAGAGCCAGTGACCCATCAGAGATCATAGTATTGTCGCTGTCTCTGTCTACTTTCGGCGTTTCGATAGGTATTTCCTTCTGCATTTATTATGCGAGTAAATCTACATACAAAGCCTTGATCTCCGCTCTCCCGTGTATTGTTTCTGAGCATTAATAGGTATTGCAAAAAGTTAAGGCTGCCTTGTTTGGTCCTCTATCAAAGATCCCAGGCCCCCTTGCTGGACGATGGACAAATCTGGTAGTCAGATACTACACACTATCTGGTCGACGCATGCAATACATCGATTCACTTTTGACTAGATACGGTGAGTGAAGTGCAACAGAGTTCATACTATGTGGACTAAGACGACATGTATCTAGGACCGGTTGTTCGCGTAAGCCCGAAGGAGATCGGCATCAATGACCCTGATGCAGTTAAACCCATCCAAAAAGCGTCAGGTGGCTTTTCAAAGTCCATATGGTACGACAAGACGGGTCCTGGAATGCTTGGAATGAGGGATCGTGAGAAGCACTCTCACCGACGTCGATTGCTTGCACAACCCCTGAGCAACTCGTCACTGACCGCTTTTGAGCCATTGGTACGAGCCAAGGTTGATCTGGCAATGGATCAGATGGAGAAGGAATACCAAAAGCTGGGACACGCAGACTGTCATAAATGGTTCAGTTTCATGGCTACCGACATCATAGGCGACTTAACGTTCGGAAGCTCGTTCAGAATGTTGGAGCAGGGAAAGGTATGTGGAAAAACCCAACGATGGCTCCAAAGTGCTCACGTGCCACCATTTAGAAAAGCCAGTATGTCGAGGACCTTCAAGCGGTGATGCCTACCGTTAATAAACGCATCAAACTCTCACCATTCTTCGACCTCATGTTTCTACTTCCATTACCCCAAGTTAAGAAATTTTCTGAGAGATTCCAGCGGATTTTTAAATACGGAGAAGAATCTATTCACCGTCTTAAGCTGGCTCAACAAACAGGCCCTCTCAACACCCCATTCTTTTTTGAAAAGACCATGAATCCCCGAGACAAGGATTACGCTTTGAGTGATCTTGAAATGCAACAAGAAGCTGCAGAGCTCATGATTACTGGAACGGACACGACTTCTAACATCTGACATATTTGGTGTGGTCGGTCTTGAAGAACCCTGAAGTTAGAAGACTTGAGGATGAAGTTGCAACGCTACCTGAAACATTCAAAGATGTTGACATCATCAAACTGCCTTACTTGAACGCCATAGTAAAGGAATCCCTGAGGCTGTATGGAGCTGCTTCTGGTTCCCACCAAAGGGAAGTTCCACAAGGTGGTTGGTCGAGTGGCGGCTACCTGATCCCAGACAATGCGACTGTTTTCACCCAAGCATTTTCACTGCACCGACTTCCCAATGTGTTTCACAATCCACTGAGGTAAACAAAAATGCGCAACCTTTTGAGAAATGCACTAGCTGACGATAACATTAGATTTGACCCCGACCGCTGGCTGAGCCCGACTCCCGAGATGCAACACGCATATAAACCATTCGGCGGAGGTCCTCAAAGTAAGCTATCGCTCGCTCAAATGTGTCGAATTCTCTAATACAGTTCAGTTTGTATTGGTATTCATCTGGCTTACATGGAACTACGTGTTGCTACAGCGGTTTTCTTCTGCAAGTTTCAAGGTTCCAGGGTTCATTCATCTTTGACAGAGGATGATATGGATATGGAAAACTACACTTTGATTACTCCCAAGTCTCATAAGTGTTTGATCACTCTATGAGACTTGAGGACAAGGCGTGAGAGTTGCTTTCATTGTCGCTGAACAACATGATTAGGGAGAACTTTTGGCACTTCCGAGCGCTAGGTAGCATGGGCAGACTGCTTGCTCATACCAGTTTTTTATCTGTTTGCTGTAGAGGGAGACCATGAAAACCCCCGTGCAATACCGCTTAAAATGTGTTTAGTGGCAAGAGGGGCAAAAAATACTTATCTCCCTGCATTATTTACTATTCAATTTAAAGCAAGGGGTGTTATGCCACCATTCTTTGTCTATAACTAGTGAATAAATATGTCTCAAGCCACTAAATAATATTAAGAGGGAAATAAAACAGCGAATCTACCTATGGTGGTAGATTAGTAATTTGTAATAAAAGCAATTCCACAGTATTTCTCCGCCCGCCCCCAAGGACGCAAGGGGCAAACCGCTACCCTCCCTTCCGCTGCCCTCCCTTTAGCGTTCCGCAATCTTAAAGATTGCCGAGCATGAACGCTCATATTTATCTTTTAATTATCGTAACTATCACTTTTTCAACCCTGAAAGTTTGTCTCTAAGCTACGCATTTAAGATCACCAAAGCCGATATGGCCTACACTGATACAAATCGCAATGCAGGGCCTTTATCGGTGCTCCTCACCACACAGAGGGTCTACAGAGTTCTTGTCATCCTTCTAACATTATCTCTATCTTTGATTGCCGTATCCTCATTCTCGAACTCCAAACTCCGTGCCACAGACTGGCAGCAGTACAACGAACACACGTGGGAATCCGAGGCTGCAAGTGACAAGGATCGTCGTTTCGCCCTGGTCATCCCCTCCACTAAGCCAAGCCCGAATTTATGCAAGACAATCTTCAGCGGGCTCGCTTTAGGCTATCCGAGCCCAGTCATCATCAATTGGGGAGTAAATCATTTTGATATCTCGCACTGGAGGCTTGGCAGGAATCTTCCTAAGATCATCGGCTTTGTCAACTACCTTGATTCTGTTATGCACCCTAATGCTACCGCAACAGAAAAGCTAGAGGAAGACGATATCGTTCTTATGGTCGATGGCCTCGATATCTGGTTTCAGCTCCCTGCCCAAGTTCTTCTTAGTCGGTACCACGAGATCAATAGGAGAGCCAACGAAAGATTACGCAAACAGTGGAACAGAAACAAGACGCCCATGCCAATGAAGCAGACAATTGTTGTAGCATCCCAAAAGAGGTGTTATCCCGATGATCCCGAATATTACGGGGTGGATTTAAGGTGCGACTTGTGGCCCGAAAGTCCTTTGAGAGCAGACCTTTATGGACCAAAGACGGAGAAGAATGCTACCTATTGGCGCAATAACAGGCCCAGATGGATAAATGGTGGCATGTATATTGGCCCAGCAGGCGACATGAGGCGAATGTTTCGCCGCGCCAAGCAAAAGGTAGAAGAGTTTGTCGGCGAGGCCTTCCCTATCAGAAGCGAACAGGGCATGATTGGTGAAATCATTGGCGAGCAAGAAGTGTGGCGCCAGTGGCAAAGAAACAATTATGTTGACGTTGAAGTGGATGATTTGGTGAAGGAGAATCTCGAGTTTCACGCCGGGGTCGATTATGCCCAGGAAATATCAGCGCAGGCTTTTGCCACCGAGATCAACCCAGAAGATGATCTCTTTGACGGAGACTTCATTTTGCTAGGCGACCAGAAGTCTATTGCAGAGCACTCTGCAGTACGTGGCATATCACCAGTGCGACTGAATGGTTTGCCTGACGATATCAAGTCGGCCCCAAACCCGCTGATCGAATTCGACAAGGCTGCCAACTGGAGCGAAATGCCTCTATATACCGACTTTTTCCTCCCGTCAGTGCCTGCCATACTACACCATAACAAGTTCAAGGGAAGACGTGCGACATGGTGGGACAGGCCCTGGTACTACCAGAGGTTGCGGGAGCTCGTCACATCCGCTCTGCTACCAAAAGAGCCCGGCGAACCTTTGGCTACTGTCCAGTTTGAGCAGGGCCGTATCAGATATTGGGCTCCATCAGCCGAGGCGAAAGACAGATATCCCCGAATGGGCAAGCTCAATGCCAACACAACAGCATACGACAGATTTCCGAAGATGCAGCTTAACGACACATGCCAGTACGTAAAGGCCAAGGCGATTCATGGCCACAAGCATACGTGGTGGGAGGAGATTTTTCGCGATAGTGCTGGAGAGTTTAAACCCTCTTGATATTTTAGGTAGTTAGTAATTTAGCTTTAATAATATTATAACTAACGTGGTTGATAAGCGCGTGCACCAGATAAGTGCATGCAC
>JAASAY010000272.1:0-65805 GCA_014822085.1 Fusarium stilboides
TCTTAGTTGGGGGACGGTCGAGACATGCTGAGGAACTGGATGATGAAGGGGGGGCGACTGCGCGTACGTCGCTCGCTGCATGGCGGGTGAGCAAGAAGTATTCGTTTAGAGTTGGGTTTTGGGCGGTGTTGTGCGTAGGTGGTTATAGAGTCGTCGAGTTGAGTTGAGTTGAAATGAGTTGGTGATGACGAGGTAAAGCTGGTGTTTGTTCAGTTCAGTTCAGGAAATGTGGTCGATTCCCTCTGATTGGGCGCTAGCATCATGGAGAGCTCCAGCCTAGGTGCCGAGCTTTAGCTGAAGGGTGACAAAAGTATGATGACAGGTAGCTTTTGTTGATATAGCCGCTATACTATTTAAAACAGGATTTGTGCATATGAAAAAGACTGATGGGTGTTTTGACGTCTTAAGACTTTTATTCTGTCACTTTCATCAATTAAAAGAAGTAGACAAGAGCATAAAGTCTCCTAAGTAAAGCCCCATCGTTGTAGTTTGACCGTTGTCATATTTCTGTCACCTCAGCCCCTGTCCGTTTCTATAGGTGACACGTGATTGTTTCTTCTAATTGGTCTGATCGAAGACCTTAGGGTTGGGATCTTGGGGAACAAGCCCAGGCCCAAGCGCAACGCGGCGTGTCCGGGTCAAGCAAGGTCCTGGGTCTTGGGTCCAAGGTTGGGTCCCTCATTTTGATGTGCATCCTTTTTATCTTATCTTGGTTATTGCACTCTACAGTAGCCACATCTACTTTCGCCTCCCCGTTGGGCTTTCACTTTAATTCTCCCACCAACATCCTCTTCTTTACTTTAACGCTCACAAAAAAGAAAAGGAGACTCACAAAATGTTGGATTCCTTTGAAATATTAACCACCTCGGGCGTGGTCGTCTGGTCGCGCACATATACCCCGATCAACCCGTCCATTATCAACAACTTCATCGCCGATACTTTTATCGAGGAGAAGAGTGGCGCCATTGCCCTCAGCGATTCCAAATCCGCCGCCAATAACCCGCCTTACAAGAGTGATCAACACACTCTCAAATGGACTCTGGTCAAGGAATTGGGCGTTATTTTCGTCGTGAGTACACCCTTACTTGTCATGATGGCTTCCCCCCGATCCTCGGCGCTGACGTATCCACTCCCCTCCTTAGGCCGTCTACCGATCCCTCCTCCACCTCTCATGGGTTGACAAGCTAGTCGATAATATCAAGACTATCTTTATCAGGCTCTACGGTGAACAATTAACTAAGCCTCACACTACCCTCATCGAGTGCCACGCTTTCGATGAATATTTCGATCAACAAGTCGAGGAGCTCGACAAGACCAGTACCAAGGGCCCCTCCACCACCATCACGGCCGGCGCAATCCCTTTAGAGGAAGAAATCATTTCAGAGAACCTCGGCGACGAACCTCCTGTTGCGCCAGGCCTAACATACCGAGGGCGCCATCTCAATGGACCTCAGGAAGCCCTGTCGGCCGACGAGTCGACCCCTGCCTTAACGCCGAACGGCTCTCGACCTGGCACACCAAGCAGCCATCTGCTTGTCGCAAAGGGTGGCCCAATCGCAAAGATATCGCGACGTGCGCGCAAAGCTAAGAACCAATCATCTGCTCCCGCCTCTTCCGGCGACGAAGCGCCCCGAAAGAAGAAGACAACCACCAAGAAGGGGCGCAAGTGGGATGCCGACGGCTTCGCGGATGAGGATGACGATGTGCAACTTGACTACTCTGCAAAGGCGCACGCCACCAGCGACTCGGAAGTCGAAGCAATCGGGCGATCAACAGCTGTGGATGAGATCGATTCCAGCACATGGGGCTCAACATCAAAGGGCAAATTCGTGCTCAAGTATTTGGGCGATGAGGTGCACGAGATCCTAGCCTCTGAGGCAGAGAAGGCGGCGGAGTCAAAGACACAGTCCAAGTCTGGTTTCTTGGGATCCGGTGTCAACGCCATCAGCGGTCTATTCCGCAACGTTGTTGGAGGCAAGACCCTGACCAAGGAGGATCTTGACAAGGCCATGAAGGGCATGGAGGAGCATCTTCTCCAGAAGAACGTGGCCCGAGAAGCTGCCGTTCGACTATGCGAAGGTGTTGAGAAGGAATTGCTCGGTGTAAAGACTGGCAGTTTCGAGAGTGCGTCACCGATCCAATTATCTATCCTGATATCCTCATACTAACAAGTTTCACAGGCATCAACACCAGAATCCAAGCCGCCATGGAGGCCTCGCTTACAAAGATGCTTACACCTACATCCTCCCTCGACCTCCTCCGCGACATCGACGCCATCACTGCACCCCCGATGACCTCTCTCCGCAAGCCCCGCCCCTACGTCATGTCCATCGTCGGTGTCAACGGTGTTGGCAAGTCCACCAACCTTTCCAAGATCTGTTTCTTCCTCCTTCAGAATAAGTACAAGGTTCTCATCGCCGCCGGCGATACCTTCCGTTCTGGCGCTGTCGAGCAACTTGCCGTTCACGTCCGTAACCTCAAGGAGCTGACAGCCCGTGAGGGTGGCCGCGTTGAACTCTACCAGAAGGGTTATGGCAAGGATGCTGCTACCGTCGCAAAGGACGCCGTAAGCCATGCGGCTCAGGAGGGCTATGATGTCGTTCTCATCGACACTGCTGGTCGACGACACAACGACCAGCGTCTCATGTCTTCTCTCGAGAAGTTTGCAAAGTTTGCTCAACCCGACAAGATTCTCATGGTTGGCGAGGTATGTCTCCCTTTCTCATACTACTTATTACCATGGTCACTTACTAACAAATCTTTCCTCGACAGGCTCTCGTCGGCACTGACTCAGTCGCCCAAGCTCGCAACTTCAACGCCGCTTTTGGCGCTGTCCGCACACTCGATGGTTTCATCATCTCCAAGTGTGACACCGTCGGTGACATGGTCGGCACTCTCGTCAGTCTCGTCCATGCGACAAACGTACCTGTACTATTTGTCGGTGTCGGTCAACACTACTCGGATCTGCGCAACTTTTCTGTGAAGTGGGCGGTAGAGAAGCTCCTAAGCAATCATTAATACAACTTGGACGGCGCGGGGGTCATGAATGGGGTTTATTAGCTATAGATATCAATAATGAAGCAAGAGATGGGATTCCACCTCGACGTTAATCTCATCATGACTTGGTTATCACTTTCTGGGTAGTTACGAGCTATACATGTCTTATTATATCACGAGGATCGCCTTGAAATTGGTCATTGTCTCATTGAATTCAATAGTTCTTTGAGTAAATTATGATTATGTACAACAAGCAATCATCATGGATGCCTTGTCACGTCTAATTGACGTCTACCACACCGCTATGCAAACGACAGTGAGGGGAGTAACTAAAATATCAAAACTTGTTGGTTCGCAATCATCTTTTTTATGATCCTTTTTTTTTTTCGTCCTTTTTCTTGTTGTATGGCTTCGAGAGCTTTCCTCATCACCCAGTCCTTCCTCCGAAACACAAGCTTCATCATAAAGTAGAACAATGAGGGACAAAGAAAAGACTTGAGAAATAAAAGACAAACAAATCCCAATCTGTGTGGCATAAACATCAATCCAAAAGGGGGTATCTTTCTAGGTTCGCAGTCTTAGTGAAACTAGTGTAATAATGTGCAGCGCATATATGCATGCATCGGCCGTTTTTCGATGGTTTTGACAAAGGAAATAATAAAATATTAATAGTCATGACAATACGTTCCTCTGCTTGTAGCCTTGAAGCCTTTATGCCCGCCTAGTCCTCAAAGAAATCGTTATCATCGAAGTCTCCAGGCTGGGCGTCCGAGTCGTAACCGCTCGTTCGCATCATTGGAGGAGTCATAGGCTCGTCCTCTGTTTCCCTAGGCGGCGGGGTGCTGACAGCTTGCTCCGCTCGATGCGAGGTATTTGAAGCTCCTCGCGCTCGTCCGGAGGCGTAGCTCTGTGATGGGAAGCGACGTCCCGTGCTAGCGAAAGCGGTGGGCTGGGGTTTGTTGTCAACGGGGGGTGTTTGACGTAGGTTAGAAGCTGGAGGCGTCATGAGACCACCCAGAGGGTTGTTCTGGGAAGTCGAGTTGCTACGCGAAGGAGTAGCGTTGCGTCGAGGGGCTGGAGAGCTGAGGACCCCAGAGAAGCTGCTTAGTGAGGGCTGGCTGCGGTTACCCTTTCGCCAGTTGCCCCAAGCAGCTGCGAGAGGACCAATAGTCTGTGCTACACGAGGCGTAGCATTCTGAATTGTCTGGGCAATGTTGGGCAGGTTGATGGCGGAGCCACCGTTCATGGCCCTCTCGCGCTCCTGCTCTTCCATCTGGAGGTTTGCCTTGAGTCTGATCGCGGCGTCCTTTACTGCGTCGCGATCGAAGCGATCACTCTGAAGTGATGCGATGATATCCTGCAGGTTCTCGTGCCTGACAGCGAGGAGTTCACGCAACCAGGTAATTTCATCATCGCGTTTGGTGATCTTGGTGGCAGCGTCGGGGTCGGTCTTGGACAGAGAGTGCTCAAGCTCCTCGATGCGCTGCTCGCGGGCTTGGAGTTGCTCCTGGAGAACCATGATAGATTCTCGGAGAGCCTGAGGTGAGATTCTCTCAGGAGGCTCAAGGTCTCGCGAAGCCTTTCTGGGTTGGGAGATGGGAACATGGACCTCGGCTCCCGCAGACTTGGCAGCTTGAGCTGCAGCCGCCGCCGCCTGCTTGGCGATTTCAAGCTTGTCTTCAAGATGGAGAATACGATCCTGGAGGTGCTCGGTCTTGGAGGCTGACAGGCTAAGACGCTCCAGAAGGTGCTGCTCAGCCTTGTGAGCATCCTCCTGAGCGTTGTTGACTCGTCGCTCGTATCGTGTCTGGAGATCCTCAATCTCATTTTGGTGCTTGCGGCTAAGCTCCTCGAGCTCAACCGTCTTACTGTTCTCAGCCTCTTCAAGGAGCATCTCATTCTGAGCCTTAGCGGTGTCGACCTCGAGTCTGACGTTATCAAGCTCAGCACGAAGCTTAGAGTTGTGCTCCTCGAGCTCCTCACGGATGTAGTTGACCTGGTTGTTAGCGGAATCGATCTCGGTCTGGAGGGCCATGCGAGTTCTCTTGACCTCGCTAAGGCCAGACTCGCGGGCCTCCTCAAACTCGCGCTGGTAACGCGTAGCCTTCTGCTCGAGCTTGTGGTTCTCGGTCTTCAATTCGCCAATAATGCCTTCGAGACGGGAACACTCATTAGTGGCGCGCATGCCAGCTCGCTCGTTGTTTTGAAGACGTTCCATCTCAACCTCTAGGCGCTCTCGGGTCTTAGCCTCAGCCTGGAGACGAGCGTCCAAGACTTCTTGTCGAGCAAGCATAGCTTGATCCTTGTGGATACGGCGAGCGTTGTCTTCGGCAATCTCACGGGCGGCTCGGCCCATGTCTTCCTGGAGGGAAACGAATTTGCCGCGCCAAGATTCGCGAAGACGTTCATTCTCCTCAAGTTGAGTAGTAAGGGTGGTGAGAGATTTATGCATATGCTGGTTGTCCTCAAGAGCGCGGGTGAGCTCAGCACCCTTCTGTCGGGCTGACTCGTCATATCGCTCGGCCTCAGCACGCCAGTGGTGATTGTCTTGTCGAACGTCCTTGAGCTCAACCTCCATACCCTTACATTTGGCAACAGCCTCGTGCTGTGCCTGATTTGCGTTACTCTGCGCGGCCTCTAGGAGCGCAATACGCATAGCTGTCTTACTGTTCGCCTGCTCCAGGGACCGCAGCTTGTGGTCCCTCTGCTCAACAAGTTCTCGAAGGCGGACGACCTCTTCGGCGGCGGTCTCACGTTGGACACGGGCTTCAGTAAGCTTGTCTTCGGCGGCACGGCGAGCAATGACCGACTCTTCGCTGAGCTCCTCCGCTCCTCGGAGTCTTTCTTCGAGATCAGTAACGCGCTGATCGAAGACGCTGCGGTTGATGATCTCGACCTCAATACGGGTCTCGGCCGTTTGAAGCTTACGCATAAGCTCAGCTGCCAAGTCTTCGGCCATTCTTCGCTCAGAGACCTCGTTCTCGACCTTGGTCTGCTCGAAGTAGAGACGCTGCTCAAGGTCTGTAATCTTATCTTGTAACTCGGTGAGCTTAGTGTTTTCCACTTCCTCGGGCTTGGCAGCAGCAGGGACACGAGCCTCGATGACGTCCTGAACCATCTTCTTCAGGCCATCATCACGGTTCACGTTGTTGTTGAACTGCTGCTTCAGCTCCTCCAGGGCCTCAAGAATAGCTGTAGGAGGGTGCTCTGATGCAACTGGTGCGGGAGCAGGCGATGCTGCAGGCTGGCTACGCTCCCGAGCCTGAAGGCCCTCCATGACAGCGATTCGGATCTGATCCAAGCGTCGGTCTCTGCGCGGGCTCATGGAGCGGCGGACGACAGGCTCATCGTCCTCATCATCAGCATCGCTCTGCTGTAGCTCAGCAGAAACGCTGCGCATGTCGCGGCGAGAAGAGGGGGTGCGTCGAGCACGAGTTGCCAAAACCTGTTGTATCGAGAACAGTGTCTTCTCTAAAGGCTCAAGACGAGATGCCAGCAGATTGCCGACCACTTCGTTGACACGGCCGTCAAAGAATTGCGCTCGGTTCTCCAATTTGTCGTGCTCGTCCTCGGTAAAAGCAGCTTCCCAGTCACTAGCTGGCAGGCTCTCACCGTCAACAGCATCAGCACCGTCGGGTGTAATCAAGGCCTCGGGAGGATCAACGAATGGATCCTCAATCTCTGTACTAGGCATAGGCTGAGCAGAAGGTTCGGGAAGAGGATGATATTCACGAGGAGTCAAGCTAGCCTCGTCGCGAATGTAGTCAACAGCAGGCTCCAATTTGTAAGGAGAAGAGTTGGCGATCGCTGACAGAGTGCGAACAGGGCTGCCCTGCTGCCACTGCGAAGGCTCAACATGTTTGTTGACACCCATAGTAGGATCATCAAAGAATTGGTCCATAACGGCATCAATCTCCTCAAAGGTTGGCTCATTGGCACCACGACCAGCAGGGTTGGTCAAGGTAGCCGAGAATTCGGGTTCAAGGTCCTGCTCAACTGATTCCAAAGGCTCATCCTCAACAGGTGGAGGAGGCAGAGGCTTCTCATCAGGAGTAGGGCTCTTGGCAAAACGAGAGGCAGCCAGGCCCTTAGCCGGCTTAGGAGCAGGGTCAGCGAAACGAGAAGCACCGAGTCCCTTAGAGACGGTCCTGGGTTGAGGCTGGTTGGTGTTGAATCGGGAGGCACCAATACCAGTAGTAGCACGAGCAGGTACTGGACTAGCCACTGGAGAGGGGTCAGACTCCTCTTCTTCTTCAGTCTGGGTAGTTTCTCCATAAGAGTTCGCGCCAGGCATGAAGGGTTCAGCAGCACCGGACAAGGTCTTCTTGTGACCATGCTTGAAGGTCTCTTCGCCAAAAGGTCGAGCATTGTTGAAGTTTTGGATGTCCTGGTTGGATTCAAATTCGAAAGGCTTCCAGTTGTTGTTTTCAGTTGTTGAGGTTACAGAAGGCGCCGCAGAAGGAGCAGCGGTTGTAGCCTTGGTATCAAGCTGATCGGACGTGACAATAGAAGACATTGATGTATCAGCAGGCAAAGTGTGATCGTTCTCGCCAGATTCTTGAGTAGTTTGCTGAGTCTCTTGGGTTGAAACATCGCGTTCGGTGGGCTGTTCAGCAAACAGTGGCACTTCATCACCATCGGGTGCAGAGCTGCGTGCTCGCTTGACTCTGTTCTCATCAGCCACAGGTCGGCCATCAGCATCAAACTGCTCATCAGGCTCCTGTGATTTGGCAGACGACCGACTAGATGGTCTGATGATCGGGATTGCCTTTGACTTCTTGTCCGACTGGAGGTCACTCGCTGTAAGATCGATACTTCCGAAGATGCTACCCCGGTGACCTAGACCGTCATTTCCACCAGGACTGGTGAAAGCATCCGAATGAGGTGTGAAAGTGGGTGCAGCAACGTTGAACTTGGGGCCCGAGGTGGAGAAGCTGAAAGCACTTTCGCCTGGGGAGAAAGACGGCGCATTAACGTTAATCTTGGCCGGCGTGACATGAGTAGGCTGCTTTGCGGGAGGAGAGCTGAACATGTTGGTATCACCAAAGTTGGTGTTGGCCTGGAAGACCGAAGGCTGGAAACTGGCTGGCTCAAAGCTGGACGCCTGGAAGTTACCAGGCTCAAAGGTGCTAGCAGTGGGCTGGAAGCCGCTGGAGCTGGGCTCGAAGCTGTTAACAGTTGGTTGGAAGCTGCTAGCACCAGGTCTGAAACTGCCTGCACCAGGTTGAAAGGTGCTTGCGCCGGGCTGAAAGCTACTCGCACCGGGTTGGAAGCTACTAGCAGAGGGTTCAAAGCTATTAGCAGTAGGTTCGAAACTATTAGCAGTGGGCTCGAAGGTACTGGCGCCAGGTTGGAAGCTGTTGCTGTTGCTGCCGAAGTCAAATTGGCCAGGAGTAAAGGAACTCGAGGGGTTGAATTTGAACTCAGGTGCCTGCACATTAAGCTTAGACAACGAGGGCTTGCTGACGTGGCTAGAGCGTCGAGCCATGTTGTTGCCACTGCTAACAGAGCCATTGTCATTCCAGGGATTGCTGGCTGTCGAGAAGTTCTTTTGGTGACCAAATCCTGGGAAATCGAATTCCTGGACAGGGGTGCCCAGGTTACTAGGGTTGGTCTCAATCTCGTAAGCCTCATCAGGTCTATGGGTCTCTGGAATTTTATTGAGGTCGCTGAACTTATTGAGGTTGCTCTCGTCAGCAGTGACACTGTTCTCATTATGATCACGGAAGTAGCCCTGTGATAGTGAGTGACCACGGCTATGAGGTCTAGGATGATGCAGAACCAGAGGCTTGGACTGATCATTGGCAAACCGTTCCTGAACTGAGAATTGACTAGACGTTTGACGGCCATGAGCAGGGACGAATGGATCGGGCAGAGTTGCAGGCTGCTCGTTTTGAGGCTGAGGGTTGTAATCTTCATGCTCCAATTCGTTGCGGAGCTGCTCTTCCAGGTGATACTCAGCATCGTCAATCTCGGCTTGCAGAGTGTCTGTGTTCTGCTGTTTAGGCGGCTCAGGTGTCCTCGAAGGGCTCTTGCTGGGAGCCTCTTCCTCATCTTCACGGACCTCTTGTAGGCGGGGAGATGCCCGCGCAGGCTGCAAGTACGAAAATTGCTGATGGGGTATCATGGGGTACTGCAGAGACTGGTGACGCTGGTGCAGGTTGATGCCAGGACTCTCGGGTCCGAAAGGCGACTGAGGAGACATCATGCCCATAAGAGAAGGCGAATCGTGGCGGTTAAGACCAGGCCATCCCGGTGGAACTTGCTGCTGGAAACCAAACGGCGAGTTGTTAGCCGGGAATGAGATAGACTGTCGTGGATTGAATTTTCCAGGCATGCCGCTAAAAGAAAGCGGCGAGGCTCCATGTGAAATACCAGGACTATGTGTCGACGGTCGTGAAAAGTGACCATGCTGGAATCCAGGCAAACCATGGTTGCTAGAGGCAGATGATGTTGGGAGTGGAGGAGAGAAGGGAAGGGGAGGATATTGAGCAGATGGCTGGCGGCTGAGATCTGTTGTCGCAGGCGAAATAGAGGGCTGCACAGGCTCATCGTCACCAAAGGATACACCAAGAGCTCGCAATTTCGCCTCTTGTAGCTCGTTCATGTGGTCTTTCCAGGCATTCAAGTCTGGAAGTGTGACCTTGAAAGTCCGCTTTTCTCTCTCCTCAGCCACTTCATCAAAATCGGGCCATGCATCTCTGGTTTGAGAATCGGCTGTACCCTCTACTTGATAGCCTTCAACCTCCAAATCGAAACCTGAGATGTCGTAACCAAGCTCTTCCCATGACGAAAACATCCTCTGGATCTCATCCTGGCGAAGAGGCATAGGCGCCTGGCCAGGCTGTCCTCGATCCGTGTCCCGCGGAATGAGAACCATGATGTTCTTTCCTCTCCATGGCACCTTCTTTTTCAACCGAGGTGTTGGTGCAGGCTCTTTAGGAAGAGGCTTCTGTGTGCCCTTGATCGGTGTCGCGGGCAGCGTGGGCTCCCCATTGGCAGTAGCACTGGGGACACGCTTCTTTGGACTTTCTGCGACAGGTACTTCCGGGGTGGAGGCGGCCTGAGACCTGTCGCTTGCCGCATCGTGCGTTGCTGGCGCGGCTTCCGAGGTCGCCATACTGCTGTTCTGTCCCGTCTTGGGACTGAGGGAATCCCCTGGTCTGAGGGTCTCGATGCTAGATCTGGCCCGGGGATGGTGCCTAGATCCTTGTCGAGACACAGATATTGTTCGCTGGACAGCTCGGGGAGTGCGAGCGTTGTTTTCTTCCAGCCAACTAGGTTCTGAGCCGCTCAATGAAGAGTGCTCACCTTCACTTCCGTCACTGAACCAATGTCGACTTTCCTCGTTGGGGTCGTCGGTGGTATGAGTACGGATCCAGTCCTCAGTCAGTCCACGAGTCGGCCGTCGGGCACGGTTTGCGAGAACGGCGGCGGCAGCACTCAACGAAGAGCCTTGTGGATCGGACTGCGATCGGAGTAGATCAGGAATTGGACGTAGAAAAGGGGTCTCAATGTCCAGGTGATGGATCGGAGAGTCGTCCGAGGCTTCACTGCTCAAGCTCTGGCGACGGAGATTTTGATCAGACTGAGGATAAGGAGAACCCCAGCTGGAAATGCCAAATTGAGTGGCCTCTGGAGGTGGTGTCCTCAAAAGTTGTAGAGCTCTCTCCGGGAGTCGAGGAGCTGGAAGCGGTGGAAGGACGGGAGAATTCTCGATCTCCTCTTCGCCGTCAACGGTTGAAGCAGTCGATAGAGCGGGAGAGGCCGGGGAGGCAGGGCGGGATCGAGAGGGTGAAGCTCCGTGACCGTCCTGTGCGGATGCACCAGGAGGAGCAGCCGACAACGTTGTAGAAGACGTCTTTACAACGGCCTGTTTGTTTGGTGGCGGTCCCAGTCAGCAGGTCAGTTATGCAGTGGCGTCTGGAGATGAATGTGTGCTCTGCCAGCTCATACATGTCCAAGACCGCCAAAAGGAGAAAAAAATGTGGTTCAGTTTACTCACCCAGGGAGATCAGTGCAGACGAAAGATATATCGCCTACAGCTGAATCTCGAATAGAGCAGTCCAGTCCTTTCTCTCAAGGTCGGTCGCTTGGTGAAAAAGCCGATCTTGAAGGCCTGAGGGAGGGGACACAGTTTTGCGAAACCGAAATCGTGGCCGGTAATTCCTAACGGTCGAGAGGTATTTGGATACGCGACGCGTTGTCCAACTTTAAGGGGGCGAACGGAATGACGGTTTGCCTTTGAGCGCTGCGCAGGTGGGAAATTTCCGGGGTGTGGAAACGGACCTCCAGGGGGGGTCGCGCGAAATGACAAAAAAAAGTGTCTATTCAGAACCTAAGGAAACGGCTTCATGAAATAAAAGGAGTGGCCAGAAGACAAGGGGATGAGAAAGACGATGCGGCCGGACACATCGGTAGGAGTTGAATTCTTGTCAGTGGTAGAGTCGGTCGGCCAGCAGAAACGGGATGAAGAAGGAGGAAGGGGAAGAAAGAGGATGAGAGGAAGAAGTTGAGTGAAGAGGGAGAATAGACCGAAATGAAGACGTTGGTCTCATTCGAGGGATGGGATAGGATGAGATGAGATGAGTAAAAGCTCCCAGCATACGTTTGACAGTGAAGACAGGACGGGATGGACCCTCAAAGGCTCATAGAAGTCAAGCTAAGGGTACCTGCACCTACCTCTAGTGTCAGTGCTAGGTTAGGACATGCGCTTGTTTGTGGGCGTGCAGCGTGTGAGCTGTCCCAGGTTTTTTGCTCCCTGTGACACTACAACGCAGAGGGATTGGCAGCAAATCTTCCAATTCAGACAATGGACAGTTGGCCACTGGAACTTGCTGCAGTCTCACTAGCCTTACCTCCAGTAGGAAAGTGCAAATTCGCTAGCAAGCTACGGGCGACGGGGAACATCTTCAAAGGAGAGCCAGAGCTCACTTCTTCTGTAATGAGACCCGCTCTCGACGGTACCCGCAATGGCCACGACGTAATCTCGCCAAGGGGGTCCTGGTATCTTGGAAGAATTTAGAAGCCATGAACTTGATAAAAGATAGGGGATACATCTCCTAGCATCACAAACTGGTCTTGGATAAGTGTACTCTTGATCAATTTCATGTTTCTAGACCCTTTGACCTCGACCCTCGACCCGCACCTCAGCACACGCTACAACGCAGCAAGCGATTGCTTCGCTGGCAACAATCCAGTTTGATTTGATTTGGTAGTTCTCCTCTATTTGTTGCTGCGTGGCCTCTTGCTTTTCGAACATGAAGCAATGGTTTTGGATTGACTAGGAGACTCGCAATCTATAGGCTCGCACACGGCAATTGCTGTGGCTATTGTGTCTTGTTGTGCCAGGGTTTTGTGTTCTTCCATTTCTTCCATCGTTCGAGGGATGCCCATGCCTGCAGATGCCCATGCCGGGATAGGCCAATGGAAAAGGTGGGCTTGATTTACTTGAGCCAGCTCAATCATTTCCCCGGAGTTTAGGGACCAGGTTTTACAACTCACCACATCATAATTTCCCCCAGCTCAAGCATCATGGTTATAGTGCGGAATGTATAGTGATTACGTTCACAGTCTCCCCAAATACAGTAACTATTTGTCTATCAACGTCCAGCCGTGATCCGAAACTCAAAAATCATTCCCTCCCACCCCTTTCTTCTTCCTCACACCTCCACTGGGACCCTTAAAAGGTCGGGGCCGCACCCGCTCGTGCCTTGAGCTAACTCGGGCCTCCTCCACCTTCTTTTCGTCTGTGGAATGCCAGTTCAGGCACCCGACGTCCCGTTCCAGGAGCTGCAGCTCCAGTTGGAGGGTTCTAGGGTTCAAACTAGGCTTAAAGCATGGTGCAATTAGATAGCTCGCGTCTGCTGCTGTGTTTGATGTAGAAACATCTCTTTGTCTATTTGACTACCCTGCACCACTTTTAGAAATCGAGTCTTGAGATATGATAATTCACCTTCAGTAATACAAGATACATTATGTAGGTACAAAGAAAAAGTGTTGATGAATCAATCTGACACGCGCCTTGCTTTTGAGGAACATCCATTCCCCCGCCGACTTGCCCTCCGAGTTTCAGCCGCTGCACAACATCTGCACAGTAAACACGATTCCACGCAAGGAGTCTCCCTGTTTCAGTCCCCCTCAGCGAAATGGTACTTATATTCACGGTTCTACAACCGATAATGAAATGCCGAGGCTTGGTCTGGCAATGGTATTGCGCCACGGGTTGTGAACCGGGCTGTATCGGAAGTCATGCAGATGTAATGATCGGTTTCCTAAGATACGAGGTCTTGGAAGCTTTATGCAACTTCTTGGCAAGATCCATGAGTTATTTGACTCTGAATATTCCACCGATTGTGATCCGGCGTCACAAAGGACAAAATGCATATTCAATGCCGCACTGACCTCATTCAGCTGGTGGATTCATGTTTACCTTGCATGGAGATGGCGATGTTCTGATCTGTTGCACACAATACGAGATTCTTGATAACCCAGACAATCCGAACGCAAGATGGTTTACAGAGGTCTAGCCATGCTATCTTGATTTTCCATAAAGCAGATACTCTAGTCGCTTAGTGTATTGCATGTTCTCAATAACCCATTTACAGGTGCTTTGTGCCTCTTTAGGATCAACCTACCCGATACAACTGGGTAGGTTGGATATAAACTCATAGGTAGCCAACCCTTCTAACCACAAAGAAGTAAATAAATTGGCAAACTTCTCCCCTGATTATGCAGCCACCTTCAGCTACTGGTATCCAAGGGCGTAGATGTTCCGAATAAAAAACTAAGGTCTCAGAGATTGTTATCCCAAGGGATTAGACAATCACATTGTCAAGCCAACAAATACAGACTTCAGTGCCTCATTGCTGCCTCCTCAGCTCTCACATACACACAAAGTATAAGACCAAGCGTCATCTTGTACCAGTCGAGACAACACACACGATTCAGTAGATAGACCACGTTTAAGATATTGGTATGATATTATTATTTGAGTTTCTAGATACAGATAACCCGTCTAATTCAACGGGCAGGCGTTCCGGAGCCTAGAAGTTCGTGCCTTAATAAGAAAAGAGGATATGTGATCATGATAGCGACAAGGTAACATAGCCCAGATAACTCAAAACTGGATTACGAACCAAGTCATGCCAATGCAAAGCTATGCCCCAGAAAGGCCGTGCGGTCTTGGGACCTTTGGTATATGCTGCTTCAGTCAATTGCAGCCGTGACTTTCGTTTCAAATTCATACAACACTTCTATATGATCCAACCAAAAAATTTGTATCCGAAACGCCCCATGACCCTGTCAACTTCCATTGGAATGGATGGGCGTGAAATAATAATGATGCTTTTTATCAAAGACGCAAAAAAAGATAGAATCCATCTTCCAGGGATTAGAAGTTAGATGAGGCGTTTACAGGCGTTGGTTGGTGATAATTGTCCAGCGTGGACTGGAACGGGCTGCGTTGGGGACCGGAGCTACCGACGCTACTGTATTCAGTCTTCTCGACGCCAGGGTAGGGGCCGTTGCTGTTGGGACGGCTGTTGCTCTCGTTGAAGTCCATGAGACCGTCAGCCTCCTCATTGTGCTTCTTGCGGCCCCAGATTCTCCAGGCCATCAGGCCAAGAGCACCAACGACGATGGCACCGCCAATACCGACAACAACGCCAATAACAGTGTTGCGGGTCTTGGGTGACATGCCAGAAGAGCTGTCGTCATCGTCACCCGAGCTGAGTCCGGGAGTGGAGGTAGATACACTTGTAGTGGTCATGGTCTCAAGATTACCGTCGCTGTTGGTCCTTGTGACGACGGCGATGTGGGTAGAGGTAACAGGCTTAGCAGTGGTTCGAGTGTTCGTCTCATCAGCAGCAGCAGTGCTGGTGGCCTCCTCGTCGCTGCTGATATCACTGCTCACGCTGCTGCTGTCGTCGGTCTGCTTCTTACCGCCGCTGCTGGAAGTGCTTGTTGGTGCTGGGGCATCTTCGGTCGACGCAGGTGCGGTGGCCTCGTCGGTAGCAGAAGCGACAGTAGACTGGGTGTCGTCAGTAGCCTCGGACTGGGTGGCGGCAGCAGTCTCGGTGGGCTTGGTATCAGCAGCAGTAGACTTCTCGGCAGCCTTGGTGGTTGGGGAGGCTTTTGTAGGAGAGGGATCGGCAGCAGTAGTTTCCTGAGCCGTGTCGGTGGGCTCAGCATCGGTGGCAGATGGTTGTGAAGGCTTGTCGGTAGCCTGAGAGGGCTCGGCAGTATCGACGGAGTCATCAGAGGAGGGCTGGGCGTCGTTGGTAGGAGCGGCAGTATCGGGTTCAGGTTCTGCTTGAGTAGCTGAAGGCTCCGCGGCGGGAGCAGTGGCACTTGGTTGAGTATCTTCGGACGCCTGTGTAGCGCTTGCTCTTCGGATGAGATGGCGCTCCTTGAGGTGGATTTTGCTGAGATCGATCCATGATGCCTGAGCGACACAGACAATAGAAAGAGCTACCAATAGCAGCTTGAACATCCGTGTAGCGTACATTGTGGCTATGGCCGTGAAGGGTGTTGAGGTAAAAGGGTGATTAGGCGGGATATGCCAGTCGAAGTTGCGAGATAAGGTTGTCTTGTCTTCTCAGCTGAATGCCAAGGCGAAACGCGTAATAGCGCTTTGAACTGCCTGCTGACGCAAACTTGATACACTGCCCGGTGGGGAGTTCAGCTATCCGTGGTAAAAAATCGAGGCAAATCGTCGTTTACGAGTACTGTATCTAACGAATGGTCTCGAGTTAAAGGGGATGTCGTCTTTATTTGTGTGGTATTTGACAGTTGTTGGACGTCAAATGAGTAGCGATAGCGAGAGTGAGATCGACGAACACAAAGGTCGAGGTGGGTTACTAATTAAACGATAGAAGAAAAGACACAAAGACAAAGCGAGAGTGAGTAAAGCGGGAGTAGTAATACGGATGTATGAAAAGAGTCACGAAAATGGAGAGGAGTGAGAAACTTATAAAGAGACAAGGCTGAATCAAGGTGGGCAAACAAAGGAAGATATGGAACCTTGAGGATGGTATGGGAAAAAATGGAGCTCGTATTGACAGTAATCGAGGCTGTGCTTCCGGGCACTCAAGAGCAAGGATAAATATCCCACACTACCGGATATGGCCACCTGCTGGGCTGCTTTTTTTTTTCTTCCCTTGCACACAGACGACATGGTATGGTCTGTCTAGGCTCTAGGCTCTAGGCTCTAGGCCACAGCCGCTTAAGCCTGGCTACATTGAGAGGGCCGCTTCTAGACCTGGGTTAGGTAGGTTTTAAGTTCGGATATTGAGCGCTCGATTAAAAGCCACCTCAAGCCCGCGTGTTTCGCTTTACGGTAGTTATCATTAACCGATTCGATCGTGAGGTTCTCTGCTGTAGTTGTTTGAATCTATTGTTTCTGTCACTGCACGGTCGTGTCCCTGAGGCCCGTCCGGATAGACGATAGATGCATGAGAACAGAAGCTTTTCGCATGCACACGCGCACAATCCGTCCCTGACAGGACACTCGCATGCATGGGTCTAACGATGCTTGGCTTTTTGCTGACATGGAATTTTGTCTCCTGTTTATGAATTCCTCTATGCTTTGATCATGGTCATGATACTTGTCGGCGGTATTCGACTCTTTCACTCCTCCTCACTGGCATATACTCTGTATAGATTGCTCAACTGCTTAATTGCCTCTCTAGCAAACCCGTCCGATCTGCCGAACTCCTAATCCATCTTGACGTCTTTGGTGGACCATCGGAACCCTGTCAAGTGTCGTGGGTGAGTCGTCGTCATCATCCAACAAAAAGCAATGAATTCAGCGCCCAAAGGCCCCAAACGGTCATGTGCCAGGCTTGGCAGTTCTCAGCATGATGATTGAATGGCTGCCTCTCTATGGACCCTTTACTACCGTTTAACGACATCAGTCATCAACAAAGCCCGCCGTTACCGAAATCATCTTTTGGTCGAGTGATCCTTATCCTTACCCTTACCCTTACCCTTTTTAAAAGTGGGTGTTTTCTCCGGGGGATCAAAGATGCAGTTCACACGGGAGGTTGGTGTGGTCCGATGCCCTAAAATAGCATCACACCCACTCAAACTCCGAGTGCCATCCCCAGAATTCTCCGTCCTACCGGAACTCCGTCTTCTTTTTAGGTCATCTCGCCCGCTTCATTGTCGTCATGCTATTTCTCTCTAGAAGATCTTATAGTCGAGCGAGCCCACCGACTACTACGTCAAAATCAAGGTTATTATCCGTCTCTTCCTATACAGCATGGATCTCTCTCCCCTATCCCCGCGCTTCAAACAACAACTGTCAGAGAGGGTCGTTTCCAAGGTCTGTCCCTGCGCCTGCGGCCTTTTCAGGGTCCTGGTGGGTGCGTGACTTGTCCACTTGTACAACACAATTGTGGTTGCGCGTCTTGTCTTGCATTTGCTGTTTCGGGGTCCTTATTCCTGCATCGCTTATGGTGTCAACGAGTCCTAGAGAGTCACGTTGTCGCCAACTTCGCTTCATATTTAAACAACTGCCGCCGTCCAGTCATATTCATTTTCATGGGCTCGTTGTTGATTTTGCATGCACCAAGGAATGGGTGGTAACGTGTCTTTCATGTCACGTCACTTTCGGTTGGACCCTCTGCCGATCTCTTTGAGGCTGTGTTGCCGCATCACGGGGATCCTCAATGCTTAATGCTTAATCCAACCTAAACCCCTATTCCGCCTGACGACTCTGGATCGATCATAGCTTGACGGATCTCCAAGCTACGCAATAGCTATGCCCCCATCCAAGGAAGCCTCCCGTATCAAAACTGTGTGGTATCACATTTTCAAAGGTACCCGAGTACAAGGTAAGAGCCTGGCCCCCAAGCTGTAGAGTAAACAGCCAGGAATGTAATGAGAGCAAGAATTCCTTGTAACTAACTAAGCACTACTAATTGCTTGACCTGGATCCAGCATGCTAAACACATACGAAGATATGGGGAAACGGCTCTGGTCAGGTGTATCATCCAGCTACGAGGTTGTCTGGATAGTCTAGCACTACCTCTAATCTTCAGACAACATTGGTCTGCAAGTTGCTTCTTATCCTCGCACTAATAAATCAAGCAGTATCAGAATCACCAAAGAGATTTAATGTCAGAGCAAAAAGGACCAAGTCATTAAGTACTATTGAATTATCAAACCCGTACTTTGCCATATGTTTCCTCTGCAAAGAGTATGGTATGTTATAAACCAATAAACTCAGCAACTAAGACTGACATCGCCTGGAAGACGATACTTTTCAAAAATAACATCGTGTTAATTACCAACTAACTTCAGTATGCAAGACATGAAGCTGTCAAGTCTGATAACGTTTTTCCTCAATCGTAAAATGCACATGCAATTTCTTGAAATGAAAGACGATATATGTCGCGTGTGGACGCTGTGGGCTTTCCAGTACCGTAAGGAAAGGCTGCCTATACCCGAAGAACGCCAAACATTAAAGTGAAACAATGAAATATGAAGCCCTTTCCATCATATGTGGTATCTCAATGAAAGCAAAGAAAAGTAAACGAGCCAGCTGCACAGGCTCTCTCAGCTACTGGCTCCAAATGGGAGCACCTCGATATGCTGGCGAGTTGTAGCTATGTAGGACCCGGAATGGAGGGTCTTGGACATACATGGCCCCCTGGGAACTTTGCCTCCCATGAGTAGCATGAGTAGGGAGAGGGCCAGTGAGGTAGATATTGGGATATTGCTGAATCATGTTGGGTGTTCCGTAGACTAGTGCTTGATTCTGCATCATATAGTTCTGCTGCAATTGCTGATTGAGGGTATACATATCAACCGGCGCCCATGCCTGAAGGGACGACTGAGGTCGTTGCTGGGCTTGGAATTGCTGCAGCTGTTGCTGCTGCATGTGTTGTTGCTGTAGCTGCAACAGGGTGGTGGTGCTGCTTCTCGAGCGAGGCACGTTGGAGCTTTGGCGTGGCTGTACTGGTGCCGACACTCTACGATGATGCCTCGACTGCGAAACAACAGGACCGATTTGCTGTGTGCCGGTGCTCGAATAGGACAAAGCACCGGGCTGTTGAACGGCGTACACTTGCTGAGAGCCCATGGCAGGAGTAGGGCTCATAGCCATGCCTCGGGTCGAGTCGCGCGACGTAGAGTAGTTGTGCGAGATCTGGCGGCTGTGAGGAGTTGATCGTCCGAGGTCCTGAGGTAGCGAAAGCCGTCGGTTGACATTAGGTCGGGACGAGTTGATGGGAAAAGAAGGTGTCATAGATCTGGAATGCCCTTGCGACTTTCCTCGAGGTGTCTTAGTGCTTCGCGTCTGCATACTCACGGGAGGTGAGGCTCTTGCTCGCAAAGCCTGTTCCATCTCAGCCTGAGCCGGACTGAGCGACAATCGACGACTCGCTGTCAGATTAGGGGCCGAAACGTTTGTGCGAAGGTGAGCCAACTCGGGCTTGTCACGCCGTGCTTGCACACCGGGCTTGTTGGCATTTTTCCGGGTTGGTGAGGCCAAGCTGCCTGAGCTACTAGCGGCTTTCCTGGGCATTGGACGAGATGCCCGCGAACTCACAGCACGAGGGCTGGGTGTTGTGTTCGAAGGAGTACCAAGCTCCATAGCAGTCGATGGGCGCCTTTGGGCTGGCTCGGGCTCCGGTTCGGAGTTCAGAGTAGGACTGGTGTCTGCGCTTCGAGTACCAAACATCTGAGCAATGGACTGACGCCATGACTGACGTCGAGACATCTTCTTGGTCGTGGGTTTCTTGGCACTCTTCGTCGCGTCTTCCTTCACACGTCTTGTGCCGCCAGCCGCATCTTGGCTCCCAACACTCAAAATGGTGTGAAGGGTATCCTTACTCGGCTCCTTACGAAGCGTTGGCTGTTGAGAATTAGACTGCAAGTCTACCCCAAGCCCTGAGCGAGGGCCCGGCGGACTGGCCGGGACGACCCGTTCGACGATGAACGCCCCTTTCTTTGACAACTCCTTCTTACGGGAGCCATTCAAAAATCGGTAGATTTTACTGCCACCGCGACCAACGGTCGGAGTAGCCAACTGTTCCTTGACATCTCCATCGGTAACCACGATTGGCATTGACGTAGCATTCGACACGCGGGGCTCGAAACTTTTGTTTGACTTCAACGAAGACAGACGCATGCGACTCCCACGAGCAAACGGGGAGAATGGCCGACTGGTCGGGCTTGCCGGGGTCGTAGGGCAGGTTGAGGTATCATCATCTGTCGAGGATAAAGGCACCTCTAGATGAATGGGCAGCCGATTGCGTGTTTGGGATGGAACCAAGGAAGAGGTACGAGTCGAATTCGAGTCCGAGGGCGAGTACATCCCCGTGATGTCAACGTCAAACTTTTCTGAGGCCATCGTGTTTTTGTCCGTGACACCGGATCTCAAACTAGGCAATGATCGGAGAGAGACATTGGAGCTGTAACCGCTGTCAACTCGGGACGCGGTCTGTTGAGTACTCTCAGATGAAGGGCTTGGGATGAAGCCACTGTCAGATCTTGTCAAGCCTTTAAGCATTTTGTTTTCGAGCTCCAAATGCATATTCTTTGGGCTAGGCTTCGCATTTGCATCTTCCCTTACGTCCAAAACCTCAGCAACGGGAAATGAGACAGCATTCCCGTTCTCAGACATTTCGCCATCGCCTGCTCTAGATCTGTCCGCATCGCTCGACTGCTCGGCAACAGAGCTTGGAACTTGAGTAGTGACTTGTTGTCTAGTTGTCATAGCCTCATTCGCATCTGCCTTTTGCGGCTCAACATTCATCAGACTGAGAGGATTGCTGGCTTGCTCATCAAAGTACTCCCCGCGAGGAACCACTAGTTCCGACTCAGAAGCCCCTTGTTCTTTGACGTCATCTTCAGGCACTGGAGAAGTCACCGGCGCTCCGTTTGTGATACGTAGCGATCCAAACTTCATGCCACCCAACTGTTTGTAGTCGGCCTCGACTGGCGTTGCGGCTCGGTCCGGAAATTGCACTTGTGACGGGATCGTTGTAGGCATCGACATGCGCCTTGCTATGCTAGACTCGATCGAATTGTGCCTGGACTGGCTGGGTGTCGGTGGGAGACTCTTGCGGAAGCTTGACTTGGCTGAGACTGGGGGATTGGAATGATGAGCTCTGGTCGCTACACCTGGCGTTTTAACGACCGAGCGCCGGCGCATTGGCATGTAGAGAGAAACGTCTGAATTTGTTCTGCTGATGGACGAGCCAGCAGATTGATTGGTGTTACTAGTGTCATCTGTCACGTCCTGGCCTTTCTCAAAATGGATGTTGTTTGATTTGGTAATGACAGGTTCGCTTGGGAGCTTCTGCTTGCCGTTGAGGAGCTTTTTGGCCTCGGCAGCTCTCGTATCGTAGCCGGTAGAGCCACGCCGGACAGCAACAGGCATACTATTTCGAGGCAGTCAGCTCTATTTATCGATACGAACACACATGTTGCACAAACCTCTCAGCACGCGTCAGTGTGCGGTAACCGCTATCCTGGCCGATAGAATTGGTCCTGGACTTGGTGACGAAGCTTTGCAGTCCGGGGGACTGCTCTGACTGGATGGACCGCGTCCGGGGTATTGAATCGCGCCGGAAGTCTCTACAGGTAGGAGATGGCATAGGACTGGCATCACCACTAGCTGGGACGGCTATACCGAGCCCAGGCGCCACCCTCCTCGTGGAGGAATCCTTATTGGGAGCAGGCGGCAGCGATCCAACAAGATACGAGTTGGAGAAGTGCTCACGATATGGTGTCACAGCAGTAGCAGTGTATGGCAGACCAGCTGCCGTTGTCTGGCTGCATAGAGGTGGCTTGGATAGTTTCCGATTCCCGCGAGGGGTTTCGGCGGATTGTTCATTGCCCATTGGGCCAAGCTGCTTAAGTCCTGAGCTCGTGAGATGCTATCGGAAGCAGGACCTGTATGAGAGAGGCTGGGTACTCGGAAAGAAGCGTATGAGGCTCCCTCAAGGAGCAAAAACGACCGTTCACTGGCACATAGACGCCTCCATGCCGTCCAACATGAACTATCCCGTGTTTTATTCAGGCGTGAGGAAGGATGCAGGAGACGAGAGGAGAGTGGATGGAGGTGATTGATTCTCTATTAGCTAAGAGAGAAACAAACGAGAGTAAGAGAGGAAAAGAGAACATGAAGATATGAGAGATGGAGAGAGTAAAAGAGAGAGGAGGTTGGACGAGGTGGAGCCGAGTTTAAAGATCCATGACAATTTTGGCGGAGTTTAGAAATCGCATGAGGGGAACTCCCGGACAAGGAGAACCTGGTAGTGCTGTAAAGGCGAGAAGGTATGAGAGATCCATGCCGTGTGAGGGGTGAGACCAAACCAAACCAAGCAGGGGATGGATCATGGCGAGACGAGACGCGAGAGGAGAGAGAAAGATTGGAACCCGGACGGACGCATCGACAAACCAGCCAAGAAATGGAAAGGCCACAACCGAAGAGGACTAGGATCGAGCCTAGCGTTGACATGATAGACCGCAGTAGCTGAAGACATATGAAAATGAGGAGAATTACTTGTCTTTGGCCCGGAACAGACGAACTCTGAGTTTCGCGCAAGCTTGGTCGACTTTCTCTTAACGAAACCATGATATGACGGGAGGAAGGGAAGTGGAGGGAGTGGGAGTGGAGGTTCGACTAGGTTAGGCTGGCTGGCTACCTTAGCAAGAGGTAGTACTAGGCCACTAGCCAAGGCACGTCTTCGATACTTCCGATCCTAAGACGATTGGATTGGATTGCACGTTTCGTCAACCGCCCAACAACCAATCGAAGGGTGGGATGGACAATCGACTTCGGAAAAATCTCCTCCATTCAGAGGCGCCAAGGTTTCAATGTATCTTAAAGATAACAACATCCATCTCACCATATTCATGCATCGCCAATGCATGTGCATGAGCCATGAGCCATGGGCCATGGGCCATGAGGGGAGAGGCTGACCTGACCATAACCTAATTGACTAAGCATGACCCGAGGTTACCTTGCCTTGCTTGATTAGGTTTCTTCCACATCCATGGATGGAAGCTCTTAACTTACAGCTTATGCTACCTTAAGCTAAGGAGCTTTACGAAAGCTTGGTTTTCTGAGACGCAACAGCCTCAGCCAAGATTAGCGCGTTCAACAGCCGTATCGTGCAGGGCGTCTCCTAGCATGTCCTAGCATGTCCTAGCATGTGGTCCTCATAGGTAGCCAGGATGCTTCGGAATGGCAGGTAGATCCAACTCGATCAGGTCTTGGATTTACACATCATCATCATCCGCGAAATTATGCTGGTGTAAATCATCATCTTGGGCTTCCCACGGGTCCTTTTGGATTACAGCGCCAAATCCTGCCAACATAGCACAGGCCACTATAGCGCAGCACCGGGTTTTCTCATTACGGACCAGGCCTTTGGCGGACACACCCCGGTCTCTCTCTCGGAAGCCTCTTCGTTTTTGTCTTTGTCTTTCTTTGTTTTTGCCTCGTCGCGTTTTATTGAGAATTGGTCGCTGCGTTGCGCTATCGGATCGGCCGCAAACAATTCCATTCCATGACGGCCGAGGCCACCCACCTCACAGCTGACATGACGCTGTCCGACTATGGGCTGAGCTGCAGCGTTACAGACCAAGTGGCATCTTGACCTTGACTCTGCCTGTCACCTTGGACAAAGAAGAAAACGAGATGCAACGCGCAAGCCGTCCGAGCGCTTTCTGTCGATACGATGCAGATGCTGTATCATCGGAATCGGCATGCTGTAGACCGACCAAAGTGACATCTCTGGTCGATACGATATAACGCAATACCATACAATGGATACGATACGATATGGCTGCATCATGATTTCTTCATGCCGTCATCTTCTCACCTTGAATAACAATCGCAGCTCCACCAAACGCACCTACCACCAGTACCGGAGCGTTTCAGATGGACCCAACGTACGACGACCACGAGAGACGAGAGCTCCAGACTCAAGCCAGCCCAGCCGAGCCGAGCCAAGCCAGAACCAACACCGCCCGCTCGCTCGCTTGCTTACCAACTTACCTAATTCATCTATTCTTACAGGAAATCAATGCCTTCAGAGGCTTTACGATACTTCCTTCAAAACTTGCCCACGGTTGCAATCATTGAACTTTGATTTGTTTATCAACGCGTAGAGCCACGCGCTCGCCGTGTCCGACTGGCCCATGTACTCACCCTTGTACTGAGCAATTCGGCATAGTCTCTGAGCCTACCCAGCACCACCTCTCTCACATATGCATTTCGTTGGGCGCACTAGTCAGTTTACATGTTATCAGACAGCCTCGTACTTCTGCCAAGATCAGAAACAAACTTCAAAGCCGACACATATCGCATATTACCACCGAAAATGTTAATATGCATTACGCAGCCTCACCCAGCCCCTCACGGCTTACCGCGTGAGAGTGAGATCTAATCATCCGACGATGCTGATCATCGTCAAGCATACAGAGACAGTTGTCCACTATTGAACGTAAATCATAACATCACCCAATTCGCCTTTCCCATCGCGGCAGTTCGTCTCATGAGGACTAGCTTCCTCATAAGGGCAATTGCCCAACCTCTTGACATTTCGATACTCCGACTCCGGATGACGTTACACGAAATGAGACGCCCGACCGAGTGTGGGGAAAATGCCATGGTCAAGGTTCCATCCATCGGACAAGTCGAGCGGAGAACGGGGTCCCATTAGGACATGGGTTCATTCATTATCGAAGATAGACAAGCGAGCTTCATCGTTCATGGGCTTTTGTCTGTCGGAGCAGTAAGTCCACCAACGCTACATTCGTGGCCTTTCTTTCCCGTTGCCGTTCTGAACGATAAGCGTTCATTAATCATCACTCAATGCGTCAATGGTATAGTACCATGTCAAGACCAAATCAAGTCAAACATCAACGTCGTATCATAGTGCAGGACGGCACAGGATACGCATATGGGAATCCGCAAAGTCGCACCATCGAATTCTCCGTGATCGACATGCAAGAGTCCCTACAGATCACTTAGCGGATGCCATTGGCCGCCGTTTACGGATATATTCAATCCCCACCGCGCGATCTTCATAACGCCAAACTCTCGACCCTTCTCACATGGAAAACCCATTGCGCGGCCAATTTCCCCGCAATCAATTCATCCTCACATCATCTGGCAACGGCAGAGTTTGTCCAACTGCCAACACGATTCCGGTCAAACTTTTGCCGTCTCTTATCGACAAGATCGATTCATAATCACTACCCTGCATCAGGTCAACTCTGCCGCCATGACTCCTCCTCGGTTGCAACTCTGCCGAGGGATCCACTACGCCATGCGGCGGCGATATGCCGCACTTTGTCACCGCAAGTCAACAAATTCGGGCGAATGGTTTAGTGGTATAATACTCCCTTAGCATGATTCGGCCTCCATACCGACGACATATCTGGGAGTGGTCCAGGGTTCGATTCCCTGTTCGTCCAACTTAGGTGGTTTGATTCCACTATTATCCGCAATTTTTTGGTGCTTGTCGCAATGTGAATTGTGGCTATTAAACAGCGCAGCCACCATTCACTTTTTGCGCCTCAGGCTTTGATGTTGGTCGACTTACCCGGGACAAGAGCAAGTGGCTTAAGGGATGGGAATATTATTGCTCTTGGCATTCCTGGTCAGGCCGAATTTCCGGAAGCGAACAACTGTATTTTTTGAAGTCACATTTTGTAGTAAGTAGACAATGAAAAATTTCTGGTCTAGGCACAGCGGTGAGCAATCAATATGCTTTCAATGTTTTGCTGGTGAGTAAAGTTGCTATGGTGGGGCATCTACCTCACAACCGTTGAGACTAAAGATGCAAAGACGATAGAAACATGCACTTATCATGATGTTTGTCCAGTGCCAAGCCAATTACTGTTTCACATCCATGCATTCACTGCAATTTCGATGCCTGAAACCTGCGATGCAACAGTAAAAGGAACGAGGCTAATACCAGCGGGAAAAACACGTCTCCAGTGCCGGTAATTGTTACAGGCCCCACAAAAGGGACAGCTGTTCTTATTCGTCAGGGCTCAGGGGAGACCCTGCACAAGCCAGCCTGTCACTAATCACTTGGGAACCTTATCTTTCTACATCTACCAACATCCACTCGCTCACCTCCATCGCAACGCATCGGCCTTGCATCGTACCCGCTTCACTCGCTATCGCTATTTCTTTATTCCTCGGGCATTTTTATAGACGCTCCATGTGATAGATCCCGCCAGTCCCAGGGTTAGCCAGGCCTCGTCACCATGGTCCGCGCCCTCAATCTGCGCCTCGCCCTTCAGGCAACGGCCATTAAAGTCTCGGCCAATCTGGTCGTCCAGCTCATCGTACACCTCAGAACACCAGGTGTTTCGACTTTTGATCTGCAGCAAGTCATAGAGTTTGCCGTCTACGGCTTCGTTGGCTCTCAGATCGGCAACATCATCCAATTCATCCTGGAGGATTGCTTCCCCACTGGCCACGCCATCAGGGTCAACGAGGTCCTGCCCCAGATCCAGACAGACATCAAGCAGGTTGAGGAGAAGAAGGACGACGACACCAGAGGAAGGACGAGGAAATGGTTCAACATTAGCCCGGATCTCATCTGGCGCAACGTCCTGGCCAAGTTGGTCCTCGATCAGACTATTGGCCTCGTCATCAGTGGCAGCGTCTTTCTCATCTGCACAAACATCGCCCGTGTACCACATCCTTTCCTTGTATTAGACGTCATCCGCAACAGGCTCTGGCCGCTCATCTTGGCGGGCTGGCACATCTGGCCACTGGTGGCCATTTGCAACTTCTTATGGGTGCCTGTTAGATCTCGAGTTTTGGTAGCCGTTTGTGTTGGGTTCGGCTGGAGCATTTTTCTTAGTATCTTTGCAATGAGGAAGCAGAACGTGGGGGACAAATAGAACTATAGACGTTCGACTACTGGAGTTTGGGGTATGAGATGAGCGATGGGCGTGTGATAGAGGTTTTCTCCTACGGAGCACTTTTCTTTGTATCATGGCGTAAGGAGTTAGAGTAGATTAATGACAGCGGGTTATTTGTCACTCGTCTCTTATAGTCTGATAGGCAGAGATTTAACAGCGTTTTTACCTTGAAGCGGTCATCTTCTGCCTAACACAGCTTCTTAGAAGGCCTCGGCTGATGCACAGACAGCTGCACATATGTCCGAGTCCCCCTTAGCTAAATCTCATAGATGATTTCAGCGTTAGGCTTACCTTGGGGTAGGAGAAACAGAGTACCGTGATGAGAGGTATCAAGAGAGCAGCCCAAACATAGATTGCAAGTTTCCGATGTCTTTCTGCTGATACTGTCATTGCGAATGTCACCGGCATGAACGTACTGGCGAACTTGGTCTTGAGGAACTCTGAGGAGTTCGTTCCTTTTCTATCGTTGACACGTGAGACCGAGGCCTTTTTGTCAGAAGACTCAAAATTTGAAGGTGACGCACGGATAGAAGCTAGCGCAGACATGGTGTTAAAAACGATGAATTGTTTAATAATGGGTAAGAGAGGTTTGCTTGCAGGAGCAAAGACATAGCTCCAGAATGAGTCGAACAGACTAGCGGTTTGGGACTGACTCAGACAAGGGCCTTTAGTATCCCCAGAACTTAAATCTTCCCCAGTGTCTGATGGGCCCCATGGGGTAATGCACGATCGCCATAAAGGTTGACCAGAATAAGGCAAAGCATCGTTCGAACGGCAGACGTCCATCAATCTAAGTGCGGTACTGACATGATCCCCACCATCGGATAACAGGGCGCCGAGAGGCACGAAAGTTTGTTCCCACTTGATACTGTCAGAAAAAGCTCTGATTGGTAGGGCGGCTGGTCGGAAAGCAGATGTCCGCCATAGCAGAGTTCGATATCTACTGACGGAAGACTCTTGACCGAACATAGAGGCGCTGATTATAGCGCCATGGTCTCACTTAAGAGGCAAAGTGTTTGGGGATTTTAAGCAGACTGTCGCACCTCGTTCAAGCCGCATCATTAACGCTAGTTTAAAACGGTTTGTCAATTGACCATCCCCAAACACAAATATGAATCTTTCCAAGCCGCGTGCCGAAAAGGCAGAGGGAAGCGTAGGATCAGAGCTATATCTAAGTATTTTCAAAGTAGTACTGACATATCACGCAGATCGGGAACTCGTTTGCCTCACTCGCTGGGGAGAAAGAAACGTTGCTACCTGAAAGATATCTTGGCCTCAAGCGGTATGCCAAACTTCATGCCAACCCAGCAAGCTGTACTAAGTAGATGATTTAGTGAGATTATTGGCGATAAATCCAATCAAGAAGCTCTCGTTGCCGCTTGGGCGCGACTGACTTCTCGACTGGCTGAGCTGGCGGATGAAATTGAGGAGAAGCAGCAACGCGTACGTTTAGTCTTGACTTTGCCTCGACTTTGCAAATTCCTTGCTGATTCTAGTGTCTAGACTATCCCGGAAGCAACTTACCAAGAGCTAGTTGAGAATCCTTCGCCCGAACTTATCCAGCGTATCAGACGATGCGGATCTGTGGTCGTTCGCAAGACCGTCTCTGAAGATCAGATTAGTAACCTGACCTCCTTGGCTTTCCTCGCTCATCGTTACAGGCATTGAAATGGCTTGACGATGTTAGAGCATACATCAAGAAGAACCCTCTAGTGAAAGGATTCCCCGAAGATGACAAACAGGTTTACGAGATCTAGTATATTTCTATCATCTTATTGACCTAAGTCGTGCAATATCACTGACCAAAGAGTAGCTGGTCCAAAGCCCAACGGGAAGCACGCTCACACCCACAAATGCTAAAGACACAAGCGGCCCTCCTGTCCATTTTTACTGCTGCTCCCAACTGTAAAATCTCACTCACAAGTCCTCTAGTCTATGCTGATCGCCTTCGAATTAGGAACCCTGACGACGCCAAATTTGCCTTGGGCCCTCATATGGATGGAGGTAGTATCGAGAGATGGGAAGACCCTACTTATCGTCAAGTCTTTGAGAAAATTCTGACAGGTAATTGGGAGGAGTATGACGCGTGGGAGATGGGTAAGTTGAGCAAGGGTTTATCGCAGGATCCATAGGTGAACCTCAACTGACTGGGATAGATAAACGAGCTGATTCAGTCTATGACTTGTATCCTGGGTCCGGAAGTGTAAGCTCGTAAATAAAATTATGATTTGAGGGCTTATAATTGCTAACTCAAAAATAAGACAGGCTTATTCCGCTCGTGGCAAGGCTGGACCTCCCTTTCCGAGACAGGTCCCACGGAGGGGACTCTACTCGTCTACCCTTTCATCCGTGAACATACCGCCTATTTACTTATGCGTCCTTTGTTCAAACCCAATAAGCCCAAGTCGCACTTTCAGGATCGATAAGCTTACTTGGCACCCGATAACTGGGAATTAGATTTCGACACCACCAACTTTCCAGGCTCTCCTCATCATCGCAACCAAGAACTGAACGACGAGACGCATCCTCATCTAGAGTTACTGCGGACTATGGTGTGCATGCTGAAGGTATATCCCGGAGATTCGGTATGGTGGCATGGTGATGTAATCCACGCTGTGGAATCACAGCATACTGGCAAAAATGCTGCGGCAGTATTCTACATCCCAGCTGTCGCTCTCACCCCCAAGAACGCGGAGTACATCCAAGACCAAAGAGCAACGCTTCTCTCAGGACGACCAGCTCCAGACTTCCCTGGTGGTGTGGGCGAGAGCGAGTTCAAGGGCCGGGGCACAGAGAATGACCTCTTAACTGTGGAAGGAAAAGAAGGGTAAGTTTTGGTTGTGGTATATCAAAGCGTGAAAAGGTCGAGTGCTGACCAATTTAGCATGGGCATAATCCCTTTCATACTCAATGACACAATGTCAGAGACCGAGAGTTCAACCAGACAAGCTGCGTAAGTGTCTTTCTTTATAAAAATTGTCAATGGTATCTGTCTAACAATTCCACAGCAATGCCATTCTTGGTTTCTAACCCATTCGATCAGTAGCTGGACTAAAAGCATACCTTGGGGAGAACAAGTCAACTGTTTTCTAGTGGCCAACTCTAACATTACTACTATCTCGTTTGTTTGGTGGCTTCTTGCTATGTTTTGTCTCTTTCATAGCTAAAATTGGGCAACTATCATTTTGTACTATGTACATCACATTGAAATTGAGCTTAGAGGCATTTACTGCCTGGAACCAAGATGGAAGAGTCTTCTTACTCAACAGTGGCCAATTCCATTTATTATGCCCGAAACAAATCTATTAGGACCAGTGAATGCACTTCCTGCGCTGTTCATCCAGAGCAATGACATATACTAGTTACAAAGATAAAACCCCGCTTTCAGATATAACCGGTTAAATGCCTAACACCTTAACATTTAGAGAGGCACTATTCTTAAGCTAACTTCTTCCCACCTCATGCACCCCTCATTAACGTTAGTCTGCAGAAGTACATCCCCCGATCCTTAACGCGATGGAGGCACGGGATTCCGACGATCAAGACCACCAACAACCAGCTAAACGAGCCCGAATCTCGTTCGCTTGCCATGGCTGCAGTCTGTCCCCTCCTCTTGAACCTGTGTCGTAAAGCACTAAATTCTGATGAGAGAAACAGAGATAAGAAAATTGTCGTGCCGTGGGGGCCGTCCATGCATCCGATGCACGCAAGAGGGCCGCGAGTGCACTGATGTTGATGTATCAGAGAGGACTCCTCTGACGCGCAAGCGTATGACCAAGTTGGAAGAGGAGTATGAGAGCCTGTCTAGTCACAGAGACGACCTGGGCTAAGCAATTGGCAGGATTGGAGATTATGATCGTATATGGACTGCTTTATATCCCGACCTCCCATTCACTACAGTCCGGACCATGCTGGAAGAAACTGGGCTTGATGAGACAATCGAAAAGATAAGAACAACGCGAGTGCGTTCTGTCGCATTGCATCCGGTAAGTGCATCCATTGCCTTGAGTACAATTGCTCATCACTACCCAGGATCATCTGTCAGAAACAAGCCCCTCAATAGCTCAGCCGCTACCAACGCCTACACGCAGCGAAAATGTAGCAATCAATCCAAATATGGCGTCATCGAAGGCACAGGGAAGTACAGCCGCATACCCCCCGACACGCCCTGGATCGCCCCGTGACTTGTCACTTAATATCGCTTTCGACTACCAATCAACTGCACAAACGACTTCAAGCGAGTGGAATGAAAAAGAGTCCCCCGCCGAAAACATGCATGAGCAGTCAGGCTTGGTAAATGCAACATCAGGCAAAGACTCTGGGACGGGTGTTGGAGAAGGTGTTGGCTATTTCGGCATGTCATCAGGAGCAACCTTGCTTCATATGATACAGAGACTTGCTCATGGAAACAACATAAATATAGCTTACAGACTACGCTCGGGGCCGGATTCATCCACAGGTACTCCAGGTTCGATACTAACCGGCGAGAGACGCGACACATTCCTATTACCACCTGCTAGGGAGACTGCACCTCTCGTGGATAGTTATTTCCAGTACTTCCGTCGGTGGAACTATTCTTTTCTTTGTCCAACAGACTGACCTGAAGAGACAGATGCTTTAACGCCTATCTTGCATGAACCAACGATTCGAGCACAGCTCACAGGCGCACTTCCACTACCTACTGGAAATGGTGCACAAGTCATGTTTAACATGATCTTTGCGACGGGGGCAAACGATCTTGCCACCGGTGAAGCGTTTCGCGACAACGGCGTTCAATACTATGAACGAGCCCGAGCAGCCCTGCAACATGATCTACTTGAGGGAGGATCCCTTCTCCTGGTTCAGGGACTCGCCATCATGGCCATCTATCTTCAACGAAACGACAAGCCCAATACCAGCTACATTTGCCTTGGTCTCGCCATTCGCATAGCTATGGCGTTGGGTCTTCACGTCTCGACGACAAACGGCAACGGCAAGGGGCTGACCGTGCTTGAGTCAGAAATGAGATGTCGTATCTGGTGGGGATTAGTGACGCTGGAAACTGGTCACTGCATGACTTTTGGTCGACCACACGCTCTATCCTTTCTTTCACTCTTTTCAGCCCGGCTTCCCGTGAACACCGAGGATGAATACCTCACTGTGTCGAGCACTCAGCAGCCTCCTGATGTACCAGATCTAACGCGGTACAGCCCCTTGATAAAACAGGCCAGACTTGCCCAATTGGCATTGCACAGCCTGGATCGCATATCAAGGTCGCTACCTTCTCCTACAGTTGAGCAAATCAAGTGGTGCGGTGAATACTTTCGAGACCAGCTAGCCGCATTGCCGGCTTATATGCAACCGACCGGATCCCCGCCAGATAGACTTGCTTGGGCTGTACAGATATGGAGATCTCGAGATTATATGTCCATTCTTTATCGGCCTGTCTTCCTGTCTGCAGCGTGGAGCTCCGGTCCGGGAGCAGCTTCAGTTGAGCAGGTTCGCGAGATCGTCGAGTAAGTCCAGGATTTCCCAGAACCAGATACCGTATAACTAATTCTGCGTATAGCATCTGCCGAAATCTGGCCATAGAGAACTTACGAGACATCGCCCACTTTGTCCGAAACAACCCAGATCCACACAGAGGTGGCGAATGGTATACACTATACTTCGCAATACAAGCTTCACTGACTATGCTGTTGTCCATTGTCTGGGAACCCCATCACCCCAGCTCTGCGTCATGGCGTGAGCTAATTGCCGACACAATGATGTGGTTTCGTCAGCTTCGGTCAATGAAATCGGTATGTAACCATTCGAGGCTCTAAAACCGTAATATCCGAGCTAATCATTAACAGTTGGGTATGGCTTGGGTTCATATCATGGAGAGTGTACTCTCTGCACGCCAAGGATCCCAACCGGGAAACCCGACCGGGGAAATCCAACCCGCAGCACAAGGTGAAGAAAGCCTTTCTTCAGTTATCGACTCGTTCGATTTTGAGCGCTATTTGTACGTGATGACCCTAATGATCATGCCCTTAATTGAGCTAATTGTCATATTCTAGCTCTGAAATCTGGGATAACCAGACGCAGACTGGTGATCCAGCAACTGATCTTGGATTGAGCGTTTGGGAAGATACAGTCATGGGGTTACCAGGGGCCTTTCACTAAGCGCTCGCGTTGTTTACTACTTATGGTTCATTTTTGAGGTTTGCTTATTTTGGCAATCTTCCCGAGGAAATTCGTCCCGAGGACCTATGCGGGGTTGTCAAAACTGTGGACAAGGGACATCTTGGGCGAATAGAAACTAGCGGTAATCGTGCTGCCTGGGATCATCAGTAAACCTTCTGGATTACAAATGAGGATGCATCGACGATCTTGGTCATGTCAATGGAGTATAAGTGCTCCGCGCACTCTTATATCGGACCTCATCGGCTCACTCATGCATCTCCAATATTATCACCAAGACAGAGAAATTTAACAAACATGGATCTAAAGCCCCCAGGATATGTCCAAGCTTCGCTCATCGCCTCTCTTGGTGGTCTTGCCAATGGCCTCGATACCGGGTGTATTGGCGGTATAATCAACATGTCCCAATTCACAGCTTCAGTCGGAGAACTTTCTGCCTTTATGATTGGCTTCACAGTATCGCTCATTATGCTGACTGGCGTTCTTCCCTCTTTCTTTGCCGGATACCTCGCAGATCGGTTCGGTCGTCTCAAGATCATCCAGGCTGGTATGCTTGCATTCGCCATTGGACTCGTACTGGAAGGCTCAGCGACCGGCATAGTTCAATTCTCAGTTGGCCGCGCCATTGCTGGTTCTGGCCAAGGATTGTTCTTGGGAAACATCAGTGTATACATTTGTGAGATCGCACCCGCGCAATCCCGAGGAATGTTGTCTAGCATGCCGCAGTTCATGTCTACGGCTGGAGTGTGCGTGGGTTACTTCCTTTGTTACGGTAGTTCAAGACTCGACTCAAGCATCGCGTGGCGACTGGCATTCATCTTTCAAGGTGTCAATGCAATTTCTCTGATACTGATAACCTTCATGCTGCCAGAGTCGCCAAGATGGTTGATACTTCAAGGCCGCCGCCCTGAAGCCTTGAAAGCATTGCAGCGACTGAACTTTTCGATGGTCGAAGCAGAGAGGGACTTCTTGGCCGCTTCTGTTGAGCAAAGGCCAAGTCTTTCTTTACGGCAGAGCTTCGTTCTGTTGTTTCGAAGAGGTTACCGCGCCAGAACCATTCTTGCGCTGTTCTTGTTGGGCATGGTTCAGTTGTCCGGCATCGATGGTGTTGTTTATGTGAGTGAATACCTCTGTTTGCTATCGGATAACTTCACTAACCAGGCTAGTACGCTCCGATCCTATTTGCCCAAGCTGGTATGGCCTCAAACACGGCGTCATTCCTGGCCTCGGGCGTTTCCGCAATCTTGATGCTTGTCATCTCTATCCCAGCCGTTTTGCTCGCAGATAAATGGGGCAGACGAACGTCAGCCATCTCTGGTGGCGTTGGATTAACCGGATGCATGGTCTTAATCGGCAGTCTTTATGCTGCGAAGGCTGTTCACCCCGACGGTGCAGCACGTTGGGTAGTAGTTGTCTCGGTGTTTATCTTTGGTCTTACATATTGTGCGACTTGGGGGATTGTAGGCAAGATCTACGCCAGTGAGATTCAGCCGTCGAACACCAGAGGAGCAGCGAATTGTCTTGCGATGGGTCTCAGTTTTGTAAGTTTTGTGTGATTCAATCGACACTGGTGCATGAGCTAATTCGAAATAGTTGGCTAACTGGCTCGTCGCCATACTTACCCCGATTCTCTTGGATAAGTCTGCATTTGCTGCATACTTCCTTTTCGCCGGTCTGGCCTTTGGCACGACCATGGTTCTCGTAGCATACATGCCTGAGACTAGGGGTCGTTCACTCGAAAGCATTCAAGATGCTTTCCATCGACCAACTATGAAGGGTCCTAGCCACCATTTGGGGGTTCTCTTCTCAAGATATTCCCGACATACAGGGACGCAGACGCAACCAGTCACTGGCAACGAGGAGGTGGAAATGCAACCTATTGCCTCGGGTGCACAAATGCCTCCAGAGTCAGTCACTCGAAGCTTGAGATTCAGTGTCGCTTCTCTTTAAGACGTTAGCACCACAAGTCACTCCCCTGAGGTACAATCACAGGTAAAAAGTCAATCAGAGACCAACGAAGGGTCGTCTTCACGCGTGCTTATTTGAGAATATTATTACAAAGGCCACAACTTATTGATGGATTATCTTCATATTGAATGGATGGCCGTTTTCTTGTTTAATCTGACGCGACATGGATCTGGTATGATCGGATTCTATCATTGTTTAGGTCTGCTCGCCTTACTTGTTTCGAGAAGGTCATATGGTGCCTGAAGCACGGAGAGCTTCAACCCAGACAAGGCAAGGTCAAGTAAGATTGAATATATGTGTTAATGTAATAGCCTAATATAAAATGTAGATCCCGACTTGCGTTGTTTCCTGCCTCGCCCGACGACCTTAGTAGTCGCTGCTTTAACCTGAGTCGGTGGTGAGCTCACCCAGATAAGCACTATAAATAGCATCTTCCTGAAGAAGTAATTGGACTGTGTCAAATACCAGCTTTCCTGCCACGCTATACCTCCTCAAGTGTGGGTTAAATATACGTGCATACATTGAAAATATATACAAATGCACCAATAAATGTCGCTTGGAGTTGGCTCTTTGTCCTTTGGGGACGTGAGGAAAACTTGAATGAATATTATCGGAGAAATTTGGGGTCAGCATCTATGATTTCTGCCTAGGATGTTGGTAGTGGCCTATACTGGGCGGGCTGTTCGACACGCTAAAAGGGGCGGAGTCACGGGTAAACGGATAGATTTCAGCCACGCGCTTGAGCTATCTTGTCAATTGATTAGAAACATGTCAAGACGTTTGATCTCGTATCTTTTGTCGGTGGTAGCCTTTTGTGGTTACCGCCGAGCGGTCCTGAAGTCAGAATCTGTTGGGCAGGGGATGAGCCTGTGGCTACACAGCGAGGGCTGTGCCTCGATTAAGTACCTACCGATGTTGTATGGCTACTGTACGTTACCTGTTGCCTGCTGCGTCTCGGTCTTGACCCAGATAACCGAGCAAAGTAGCCTGACGCGGGCGTAAATAGAAGAAACAAACCCATTGCATTGCTGTTGCCTTAAGCCAAAGCCCTCCTACTCTCCATCTTCTTGGTCATTTTTCCACGATGCTTGGTGATTGGATTGCCCGTAAATTTCAGAAAGCAAGCCCCGTGGAGGCTGACACGGTGACCCACTTTATCAACTGCTAAGCCTAGCCAAGCCTCCGCCGATCAGTAGCACAAGCCAATCATCTGCTTTTGGATCAGTGGGTCTCGGCTAGACCCCTGAGAAATGGAAATAAGGCTTCAGCCCGGAGAAACCCCTCCAAATTAAACACGCGACAAGGTCTAGCCCGCGTTTTCTTTCTTTCATCATCTTGGCATCTCAATTGCTAGGCCTAATCTTTTTTGTTAGGTACTTGTTGATATTGCTCTTGGCCGGGCATGGTTTGCACTGGATTGCAACCTGCGACATCTTCTCATTAGAGGTCCAACTGGATCTGCTCTTTGCGCTTTGCGCTCTGCGCCAGCAAAAGACAACGGCTGCTCGCCTTCTCTTCTTCTTTGTTCCCTCATTTCTCTATACTTTTAATCCATCATGATTGTCGTACCGGCACCCGTCAGGGCGACCCTGCGGTTTCTCCTCGCCGTCGTCACCCGCTTCGCCAACCGTCGATTCTTCTTCACCTTCACGGCCTTGGCCGTCTGGAGCGCCAAAGTTGTCCACATCCACGACCACCTCCAAGCCGTGAACAAACACCAATTACGAGAATGGGCCTACTCGTTCGTAGGCCAAGATATCGCCATCCTCACCCTCTTTCGACTCCTTCTTGATCACTGGGTTGTCGGCCTACCCTTCGTCATTCGAATCCTCGTCACCTCCTTCACCGGCCTCTTCATGCTCTACAATGCCGTCATCAGCGTCATCTTCGTCTCCTTCTATCTCGTTGCCGGCTCCGAAATCCACCTCCGAAACGTCTCCCTCCCCACCGATCCCTCGTCGCGAGCCCTTATACTGTCGGGAAGTCTGTCATTCACTCTAGTGTTTTGCCTTACTTTCTTCTTTGCCTGGCTGCTGCAGATTCCCGGCTATGGTCTATACGGCTACCCTGCCGACGTTGTCAACTGGCCAGTTGCCGCAACATGGCGCCTGCTTCGCCGACTTCTTCTCCCCAAGGTCAACTATTCTCAAGTTCCGCAGCTCGACGTCGAGGACCAATCGAAGCTCGAAAACGACGACCACGACGCCTTACTCGATAACAATACTGGATCAGAACAATCAAGGACTCGGGCTGCGCCTGGACTTGGTTCTGTGCTAAACTTCTTAGCTTACGCCATTACCATTTGTATTGTTCTCCTTCTCGTCTACGCAGCTTTCGAGCGACCGCCCGATCGATCCCTCGTGTTTCTATCATGGACTGCCGCGCTATTGCCCTTTGTCGACTTGTCCGCTTCGTCTCCCATGCTACAAAATTTACCGTCACACTACGGCTCTGGAATCCAGCGCGACTGGGATAGAGAGTCAGCTCTCACCAAGCCGGTGGGAATGGAGTGGCTCCCCAAGGATAAAAAGCTTGACGGCTTCGAGGATTGGTATGATGGCAGGACGCATTACAGTGCCGACGCCGATCCTTTGAAGATCTCAAACCTCGACCAAGATATACTTTCCGAACTACGCAATAAGACCCAAGACGTTCCGATAAAACACGTCCTCCTTTTCTTCCTCGAAAGTACACGAAACGACGTTTTCCCTATCAAGAACGACAGCTTCATCTGGAATCGCTTGCGCCACAGCTATCCCGATTACCAGCTTCCTCAAGAGGCTCAGGATCGCCTGGCGACTCTGACACCGACTGCGAATTACATCACGGGCGATTACGATGACGGTTTCGAGCATAACGAGACAGACAAGGTGAAGCGTGGCGGACTTCATTTCACCAATGCCCATACTACGGCGACTTATACAATCAAGAGCTTGGTCGGGACCCTTTGCGGCATCGCACCGTTGATGGCGGACTTCAACCTGGATTACGAGCATCACGTCTATCAGCCATGCGTGGCTCAGATCCTCAACGTGATGAATCAACTGGAGCGAGGCAGTACGCAAAGTTGGAGGGAAGATAAGTGGCAATCGTACTATTACCAAGCGGCGACTATGGGATATGACAAGCAGTATGAATTAATTTCTAGCCTTGGATTCCCAGAAGAACACATCATTAACCGAGAGTATTTGCGATCGGAGAATGCGACACATGGTCCTGTCACGTTACCCAACATCAATGCATTCGCTTTTGAAGAGGATCCTCTCGAAGACTACATCCGCGACGTTTTTGTTTCGGCCCAGGAGAACTCTGAGCGAGTTTTCCTTACACATCTTACCAGTACAAGCCACCATGCTTTCAAGATGCCCGAGCACGAAGCGTATGTCCCTGTCGCAAACGGTCTCGATATGCTATCGCACTATATCAATACAGAAGGATATGCCGATAAGTGGCTCCGCAAGGTCTTAAACGTGCTGGATGAGCAGGGCGTCGCCAACGAAACTTTGATAGTATTTGTTGGAGACCACGGCCTTTCCCTGCCCGAGAACAATATGGTTTCCCCGTACTACAACCCAAATGCCGGTATCGACCATGTCCCTATGGTCTTCTCCCACCCCTTACTTCCGGCCTTTGACGTCCACGATGCGGTCCACTCATCGCAGATCTTGCCGACGATACTCGACCTGCTTGTCGAGACAAACTCTCTGAGCAGCGCAAGTGACCTAGCCGCCAGGGATTTGATCCGCAACTACGAAGGACAATCCCTCATTCGGCCTATAAAGAAAGAGAACACAGAGACTGGTCAAGGCAACTGGCAGTTCACAGTCGTCAATCCCGGCCGAGCCGTGCTCACCGCTCGCGACGCCCGATATCCCGAGCGCCACCTCGTGGTTCCTGTCATCGACAACGTTGAATGGCGGTTCAGCAACCTCACTGAGGACCCTGGCGAGCATATGTCGGTACAAGACTTTGACTTTATCTCCTTTCTAAGAAGCGTCGAGGAGAAGCATGGCCTGGATGTTGCTCAGTGGGTAGAAGAGGGTGCATTCGTGAGTAGGTGGTGGGTTGAGGAAAACAGCAAGCGATGGCGTTTTGGGCCATATTCAGATTTTAAGCTTAAGGATAAACTTCCTTCGAAGCAGCCTCCTCCGCCTCATCACCCTGACCACCCACCTCATCATCCTGATCATCCCCCTCATCCCGACCATCCTGATCACCCTGATCATCCTGGTCCCCCTCATTTTCCGGGTCCCCCTCGCCCTCCTCAACCTCCACGGTTTATCTAGTCTTTAGAGTATATTCGCATTGTATGGCGTTGGGACGGTTCGTTAGTGTTATTAATGTTCTGAGGAACACATGCTACTTAATTAAAATAGAGGTGTTACGACCACCACGGTTGCGTCACGTGTACCCAACTTTTTCCACTAACTATCTCTAGGCTCACCTGTACCTCTTATTAATATATATGTATGAATTTCAAATTAGTAAATTGAAGAAAAAATTAAAGGTAAGATAAGGTATAATTAAAAAGTGCTGAAATAAAGCCCAAGTGGCTTATATTAAGGTAGTAATAATATTAGCTAAGATTAATATTCAATACTAGATAATCCCTATTTCTAAATTCAAGTACGCCTTAAACTGCCCTAAAATATAATAATGATGTTATATCGTTCCAGCTTCTTTAGTACGGCAAAAACTGACTTATTTTAGGCCACGCTCTATCAGCCAAGTCATCATCGACGCCTGGGTCTGTTTCCCAATACTCCTCCAAGATTTCAAGAGCTCTTTGTGTATTCAAAAGCCCGAGAGCAGTAGACACACCTTGCAACGCCGTCTTTATTCTTGGCCTATCCTCACCGAGGGCGTCACAGCCCGCAAAGAATAGAGGAGGGGTAAGTAGTGTGACTGGCGTGAGACCATCTCGCAGTGTCATGCGCTCTGCACCCTCGAGGATGCGCTGGACGAGGCCTTGGACTAGTGCTGATGATCTTGGCTCTTGACGTAGGCGTCGGTGGATGAGGAGAAGCCCCGTGAGCTGCCAGATTTGATTCGACAGTCTATACTCGTGGACCTCAGCGACAGAGAGGTCGCGACCGCGTATTGACATGACCGGAGGAGGGTTTGCTTGGTCTCGGTCGATGATGCGTTGTAGATAGTTTAGGAGCCACCAGACCTCAGCATCATCTTGTCCACCTTGTGATGAAGTCTCTGACGTAGTACCATCATTGTTGATCTGGTATAACCGTGCAATCTCTTTGAAAACACCCAGAAGGTCTCTAGTACGAGCGAGGTACATATCGATATATATAGGCTCACTGTCCGATGGAAGAGTCGTTGGTGAAGGGATAGCAGACTGTTGCGGAGCAAGGTCGCTGATGGAGTGACAAACCAGCGACTCAGTCATGTCAAACCATCTTAATAAGAAGCGCAATTCGTCTGTCGGATTTTGGAAGAGACCTTTGTCTTGTAATCGGGATATCAGTCCTCGCGCTCCTCGGAAATGCACACTCCATCGATCCGCGCTAGGCTCACTGGCAAAGACTTCGCAAACGAACAAGGCTCTCGCTGCAGCCAGTAGTGGTACGAGCTGTTGATCCTCATCGCACTCTGAAAGCTTTTGACAGAGCGACCTGGAGCTTAGAGCTTGGAAGCCGGCGACGATGAGGGCCTGAGCGGTCTGCTCCTCGCTTGTTTTGCAACTAGCGAGTCGGTGAGTGGCTGCGAGTGCAACAATGCCCTGGAGTAATGGCTCGTTGAAAACCGCCATTGGCAGAATGAGTTCGCATAATTCATCAAAAATTTGAGGATGCGGCGCGAGAGCTCTGACGGTTCTTTCAGTAAAGTACTGGAGACCTGATCTGTGCAGGGGAGATAGGTGACCGAAGTATTCAACAGAGGGGGTTAGAGGCATGGACATTTGCCGTTGGCTGAGAACTAGTTGTGAAGACTCTGAGGTCTCTGATTGGGAAATTGGTGTCCATTCTAAATTGCTGAAATCTTGGTCTGGGGGAGGTGAAGTCTCTTTTGAAGGGCCAGGATTAGGAGCAGTAGGGGAAACATAAATGAAGTTTTTCTTGTTTAGATCTGCCAGAGTCAGCTTACAAATCCTCAACTTGACTCGGAATTGACGGACCTAGTCTTTGGACACTTCCCTCATTCTCAGTCATACAATCGCCAAACGGCGAACGATTAAAAGGCCTCCCTCCCCAACGAAGCTTGACCCCATACTCACACTTGGCGCCAGCGGTCTGGCAGCGCTGACACGAGGGTCTTTCCTCACTGCACTTCTTTTTGAAGCTCTTGCACCTCGCACATCCGACCCATGATCGACGCTGAGGTGGCATCACACGTTGAAATAGGAAAAGGGCGGGTTTTGGGAGCGTTTGTCGCGACAAAACATTCTTCCTTGGGTTTATGTCATTTGCTAAGTTAAGAAAGAGGCGGGGGTGGAGTGGAAGTTCGTGATAGCGTGGAGGCGAATGGGATGGACTGAATGATAAGGCTAGTACTCTTTAGGAAGGATCAGGCGACTGATAAGCTTATCTGTGTCACCTGAACTGATAAGATCGGTGCTGACTCGCTCTTCTTATCACTGACTAGTTCTACTTCTGAGTATTTGACCTTCTCAGCCACTATTAGATCAATGGAGAAGCAACTTCGGTCGATGATTCAACGGTTATAGGCCAGAAGTAAGAGGCTGGCTGCTGCGTACATTTCAAAGACATATCGCTTGAAGAATTTGCATATAAAACTCATGTCAGATTCATGGAACGTGGCGTGGCATGCAAATTCCGATGAGACCAGTCTAACTCAGGGTGTTGCTTAGAAGAAAGTAGATCACAAGAGGGTTGAAATGCCTAATTATCTTAGTAAGATTCCATCTAAGCCAGCCGATGGGCATTCTCCGATTTTACACTTGTTCTACTTGACGACTGGGGTCAGAGTACAACGCTCCAATCAACCTGATTTATGGGAGTTGGGTGAGTGCAGACGCCACTCAACTGCGTCTGCCTTGCTTCGCCACACAGGCATACACATCTGACCAACATAGGTCGTTGAGGCTGAATTTTGAGAAGTACCAAAGTGCAGGAATCAACAAAGACGTTGGGTCGACCAGCAAACAACAATCTAAAGGACCTTATTTGTGCCGGATCACGGACCTTGAAGTTCCAGCTATCGACAAAAGCCACCGGCTTATATGGAAGCCTCGAAACCATAAATCTCCTAGACCTACAAAACGATATGTTTAACAGCCTCCCCGCTCCCTTTGCTCCCACAATAGGAGACAGCTACGGCCTAGTGTCCCATCGATTACCTCGCCACGCCGTGTCAAATCTGTGCAGCCTCTGTCTGGACTTTGAGCAGAATTTTGCCCATCCTCGCAATTTCGAAAAGGTCATTGGAGGCTACGAAAACTTTGTTCATCACCAATCACTATCAGCTCTTAACGAGTCCATGAATACAGGTTGCCACTTGTGTAAACTTCTCTATAACGGTTATTTACACACTCGTCATGCACGTCGTGGAGAAAAAGATGAAGACAAATCATTGCAAGATATTGAGTCACTTATCGATACCCGGGAATTTTATGAGCGACAGTGTTATATCGTACTCTCCCTATCTAGACGTGATGATCCCTATTGCCTTGAGTTGGTATTGTCATCCGATGTGTGGCCTTATCCCTTGGTCGAGAATGTGACATTTGCTCTTGCTGTGGAAACAGGTAAGTCACTATTGGCCCGTAGGAGTCTCTTTGTTAACTTACTATACGGATCATCCACCTTTCAATACTTTTCACGGAGTGATACGAAGCCGACAATGCGGTACCACTGCCGACTTTCGAATGGCTAAAAGATGGATCGACGAGTGTGAGCACGGACATGAGAAATGCAAGACAGCTGTCCACGAATATCCAACGCGCCTGCTACGCATCAATGATACTGCTGATAGCATCAGGCTTGTTAAGACAAATCCTCTACAAGATTATCAATATGTCGCGCTTTCACATAGATGGGGGGATCACAAGCCTGCCTTGACACTTGAAAGTAATCTTGGGGACCGTATGCGTGGGTTCTCGATTCAGGACTTACCAGCTACCTTTCGGGATGCCGTATTCACTGCAAATGAGCTGGGATACCAATACCTCTGGATCGATTCACTATGCATCGTGCAAGATGATGAGAAAGACTGGGAACGCGAATGCCCTCTAATGTCGGCTATTTACCAACGTGCTGCTCTCACCGTTGCTGCGCCAGCGGCCAAGGATTCAACCATGGGATTCTTACACAAGCGGCCTTTGCATGAGGATCCCGACTATCAACCCTGTACACTTCAATATCGTGACGTACAGGGACAACCTATCAATACAATGAAGATTTGGTATCCCGGATGTCACAGGTCGCCCCCAGATTCGATCAGACTCAACGTTCTGGGCAAGCAGCCTGAATCAGTTTTGGAGGATCGTGGTTGGTTGCTCCAAGAGAGGATGCTTTCCCCTCGCATTCTTTACTTTGGCTCGTATCAGATGTATTTCGAATGTCGGACCCGACCTCAATATGAGTGCGTTCATGACAACGACGTTATGAGCGACGAAGAAGATCTTAGAGATTTTAAGCCTTTTGATACTTGGAGAGAATTGCGATGGTGGCGACATTTCGTCGAGAGTTATTCTAGATGCGCCTTGACTGTCAGTACTGACCGTCTCCCTGCAATCTCAGGCATAATCCATGCATGTCGGCCGCCCCTGGGAGAGGTCTATCTTGCCGGCATTTGGAGCCGTGAGCTTCCTACGTCCCTTCTATGGTATATCCAAGGGCAATCAGAAGAGAGTGAAGAAGAACAAACTACCTATACAGACGAAAAACATAAGCAAGCATCAACTACCGTTGCATCTCGACACGACTATATAGCTCCAAGTTGGTCATGGGCTTCAGTGAAGGATTGCGTGTTTTTCCCTACTTCTCATACATTTACTGGGCGGAGAGACGATCTGAAAGTCGTGGTTGTTTCTTGTTCGACGACTTTAGTCGACTCATCCCCTGACGCGGATCCTTATGGCCGCGTCAAGGAGGGGCGTTTACAAGTTCGGGGTAGCTTGTGCAAGATAAACATAAACAGATGCTTGCCTTTTGGACTGACCTCATATGGAGCGAAGAAATCCTCGTGGTTTATCTTCCTGGACGATATAACAGAACGTGATGACCCGTCTTGGTCCATGACCGATACAGTATTTGATGGCGGAAGAGTTCAGACTCGTGATTCTTCCGAGATCTATGGACTGGAGATTGGAATGACGGAGGGGAGTGGCTTTGCACTTGCTATTGTGCCGGTGCTTGGGATCGAGCGCTGTTTTCGACGGATAGGTCTTCTGAGAACTTGGAAGGGTAATCCCGAAGAGACGATGGATGAGTGGTTCGGGAAAGTTCAACAACAGGACCTCACTATCATTTGAATGCAAGCAGACGAAGGGTCGAGCGTGAAGTAATTCCCAGGTTGATATATCATAGCGAGTACAAATGAGATCTGACTTTCAAGATACTGAATATTCGTCGTCGCCAGCTAAGTGACACAAGTAATGATTTTTTCGACGCTTTGGATGTTTCGGTGCAGGAAATCGTCTTTTGACTATTTCGTGGCGACATCTTAAAGCGTTGCCAGAGTGGAAGAAATGCTGCTCACGTCATGAAGCCAAGAAAGTCTTATCTAGACGCGTTATCTTACCGCCGCGACCAGGATTGGGGAGTTGGTTACTACCAAGCTATTCCACAGTGGGTGACCATAAACTATCTAAGCCAAATGAATATCACCTGTGCCAGAGAAGGAAGAGAGAAAAGAATAAGGGGGAACAAGTTCCACTCTGGCTTGCTTCATTATTTTTGTCTCACTTTAATTACCTATACGAGATGACAAAGTTTATTAGTCAAAGCGCGCCATTCCCTTCTGGCGTGGCACAGGCGCCGATCCCATGGAGATTCCATGGGCCACGTCGAAGAAAAATAAGCTTGAAAAAACAACAACAAAAGAGACATCATCGTCGACCCTGTCGCAGAACAGCCGAAGATGGCGTTCAAAAGGTCGAGATCAAAAGAAAAGACCTTTTCGGGAGATGACGAGGCACATTTCCATGCTTTTAACAACCCGAGGAAACTGCCGGCGTGGCTGGACCACTTCAACGCGAAAGACCTCAAGATCCTGTTCAAATGCTCTTTGGCTGTCTGGATCCTCACACTGTTCATATTCATCAATGATACGTTGAGAGTTTTAGGTCAAGCAGCATTTTTCGGATGGTAAGACTGCGACACTTTTTTTGAGGCTGAATATTAACCATGGCATCAGTATTGTCCTGTTCATTATGCCGCCATCCGGCGTGGTGTTTATCCACGTCATGGCCGGTCTGATGATTTGTATCGGTTTAGCTTTCGGGTGGGCTTGGGGCACAATCACCATGAAAGCCGCCTTGGCGACAAGACCCCAGGCTGACCTCCAGCAACGATATCTGGAGTTGCAGCAATCTATGCCGCAGAACACTACCAATGTAGACCAGGCTTCTGGCCAGGCAACCTACACACAGGTAGCCATCTACCAAGGCTTTATGCTCGATGCTCGAGTATCAGTCACTTATTTTTGCATGATGGGATTGTTTGTGTACTTGATGGTAAGTTCTTTGAGCTTATAGAATGTATTTCCGACTGACCCATTCACTTTATAGGCGCGTCTACGAGTGGCTGCTCCAAACTTGACCCTCGTAACACTTTTCTCAATGATCGTTGCAGATATCTATCTCACTACTGCCCCTCTGATTCCTACATTCCAAGGCACTATTCCAAAAGTTTTGATTCTTCCCAGTGCGATCGGAGTCGGAATTGGCGCTGTCTGTAACTTGGTTCTGTTCCCGCAATCTACTTCGCAGATCACACTTTACAGCATGACCGACCTGCTTAACCCGATGCATAGTTACGTACAAGCTTTGACTTGGCATTTCAAGGCAAGGTCTCGGTTCGAGCCCGAACGGCTGCAGCAACTCAAGGGTGGCTTGACCGTGGCATACAAGAGCATAGAATCTGCCATCAAGTTCCTGCCAATGGATTTCTCGTATCGCAGATGGAGTCCTGACGACATCAAGTCCCTCCAGGAACCTTTGCAAAAAGTCTTAGTGTCGTTTGGCGAGTTGTTGCAGCTATCTATTTCCCGCGAAGAGCTCGCTGCTAAGGATGTCGCCCTTACGAAAGCTGCCGAGGAGCTTGAGAATTCCGACAGTGAACGGCCCCCGCTGGCTTATCATATCGCCAAAGCGGCCGACCTTCGTGACGCCACTCGACATCCGGATACAGAGGAAATGATAACCAAGACCATTGAGGCACTGTCTAACTGTGCTACTCCGTTGTTGCAGACTTTGGATGAGGGCATCGGAGCAATCATCGAAGCTCTGTCCACAGTTCCTCAAGAAGACTCAGTATCTAGACATGAACAACTTCTCTTGACGCTACAGGAAGCACTAGAAGAATTCGAGGATACAGCCGCGGAACAATTAATCGCCCCCCATGCCCATCTTTTTGATGCAAAGGGTAGAGTCATCGACGCTGACCGACGTGCGCCTCCCTTCATCGGTTTGATGTCTGGTCTCTTGTATCAGGAGCGCCTCATCAACCTCTCCAAAGATATTGGAACTATTCTTGAAAGGGTAGTTCAAATCGAAAACGTTCGAGCACGAAACCGGGTATGGCTTCCCAAGGGTCTCCAGAACCTCTTTTCTCTGGGTTTCTCTCAAGATGCACCGCCTTCTACTATCCCCGGCACTTTGGATCTCACCCGTACAATGTCGGCAATCTCCAAGCCAGAAAAGAAGAAGCGAGGATTCTTCAGCAAGAAGACGAAGGAAAAGACGGATGCCGAGGTGGAGAAGCCTGCTGCCGCACTGCTCGAAAGTATGCAACGAACAACTAGTCGCAAACGAAGCAAAGCGAGCATTATCTTTTTGGCCTTCGTAAACTTCTTTACCGACGTCACAGGCTTGCACGCCTTGCGCACCCTGGTTTTGACTATTGCGTTGGCAGTCCCCGCCGTCATACCCTCATCGGCTGGCTTCTACTATCGAGAGAAGGGCATGTGGGCTTTGATTATGGCGCAAATGGCTCTTGAACCTTACATGTCTGATTTCGTCTCTGGCATTGTTATCCGTTCTCTCGGCACTGTCGCTGGAGGTATCCTTGGTCTCGTCTGTTGGTACATCGGAGCTGGCTCTGGCCCCGGAAACCCGTATGGAATGGCTGCTATCATGGCAGTTGCTATTGTCGGGATGATGTGGTGGCGGCTGTTTGCGCCGCCTGAACATATGGCAGCCGGTATCATGCTCACGTCAACCATGTACATGGTTGTCTCTTACAGCTGGGTTGATACGCACATTCCCAGCTATGGCAATCCCGGAGTTGGCTATGATGTCTTTTGGCGGAGAATGCTCCTCGTTCTTATCGGATTCGGGGCAGCGGTACTGGTTGCACTTCTGCCGCGACCCCTATCCGGAAACAGACACTATCGGCACATCATGTCTAACCAAATCTCAAGTATTAGAGACCGTTATGCTCTTCTGGTGTCAACATGGCGCTCGCCTCCCAAAGATCTTGTCGAAGTCATCGAAAAAGAAGCGACCACATCTGAGGAGCTTCTCAACTCCATCGTCCTCCCAATCCAGAAGACCAAGTTCGAATTCTCGACGTCAAACATCGATACCGAAACTCTCAGCCGCACAAATCATCTGTGCAATAATCTCAATCTCTTCATTACACAATTCAGCTTGACCGTCGCAAAACTGCCACTTCCAGTTCGCGAGCGGCTCATGCAGCGAGTGAGTGCGAGCGACGAGAATCTGATTGCGGATCTCATGTCGACCATGACGCTTGTTCAACATTCTTTGGTCTCTGGTGAACCGCTGCCGGCAATTTTACCAACACCGTTGGTGGGCAGGGCGATGCAGTTTAGGAAGCTGCGCGGGGACTTACAAGGAGAGGGTAACGCGAAAGAGTATCTGGCGGGAGAAGAGGGCAGGCAGTGGATGACAGCTGTGTATGCGTTCGTGCGATTCTTGAGTAGCGTGGATGAGCTTGTCATGGTTGTGAAGAAGGCAGTTGGTGAGAGATCTCATATAAATGCGGAAGCTTTAGGTGGGACCATGTACTAGCAAACATTTCAGCGATGTTGAACTTTCATTTCAATAGAGACTTAAGAGCACAGTTGATACGCAAGCTCAAATAAAATTAGATACTTTACATTTTAGATGCTCAATATCCGGTCTTACTCGCCACAACTAATTATAAAGCATTTCTTTCTCAGCATCCCCAAGAAGGCTTTCACTAGCCATACCAACCACTGCATCACCAATCTCAATCGTCCTGGCGATTTCTCTTTGCCTCCGCATGCTCGTGGTGTTTGAATAGACCGAGGAATCCCAGATCGTAGCATACCTTGAGAGATCCAGCCATGATAAAAGATACCCAGAAATAGTTGGAATCCGCAAGCAGGCCTGTGATGAGAGGGCCCAGGCTTTGAGCAGTGGTCTTGGCTACGTTCATAAGACCAATGACAACGGTTCTCTCCTTGGAGGGTATGATGGCAGCCAGGAATGCTGAGCGGGGTGCTACATCCATGGATTGTGTGCAAGAGCGGAGAACGAGGAAAAGAACTGATAGATGGACTTCGTTCGGGATGGGGATCAAGGCCAGGAAGACGGCAGAAGGAAGATGGGTGAATACCATGGTCTACGCGGTGGGTTAGTGGCCAAAACAAAGCGGCTTTTGTGGTATAGAACACTTACTCGGACGTTGCCAAATCGTTTAGCAAGAGATGATGCGACCAGCATGGAAGCAGCTGCAATGATGCTGGTGACGAAGAAGATGGAGCCAAGCTTGCCTTCCTCAATATGGTACTGAGATTTGAAGTAGAATGTGATCCATGAGCTGGCACGATTGTTAGCTTTCTCGCACAGATCAAAATTCCAACGTCAGTACTTACAGAGGAGCGAGGCCCGAGGCAAAGCTGTCCAATGCGAACAAGGTGCACAAGCTCACGACGATCGGGACAGTCTCGCGAGAGATCCTGGCTCGCAGTTGTTTCTTGGGTGGGCTCTGGGTCGCGTTTTCGTTTTGGCTGTTTTCGCCAAGGAGAGGAGCCTGCTCGCCGTTGTCTGCGGTTGATGATGGCTGATCTTGCTCAGGCTCATGGTGGACTTCTACCGCAGGGCTCAACACGATAGCGGCGATCAGTTTCAGGACACCAATCGCAGAGTATGCGTAGAAGACCCTGCGATAAATGTCGACGACATCCATGTTGAGGCTCACGCGCATATAATGAGTAGCCCAACCACAGGTTAGAAGTCCGAATGCAGCACCAGAAGTACCAAACAGACTGTACCAGGCGTAGACATCGCCTCGGTTGGCCGGATCAGTTACGTGAGCGATGATGCTCTCTTCGAGGCCACGGAAAGGGCCAATCTCGTTACCACTAATACGGAATACATTAGCATGATGTTGAATCAACTGTTTTCGTGCATCTTACCCAGGACTGATCACACCAAAAATAGCAGCAGCCAACAAGACCCAATAGTTACTAGATGTAGCAAACACAATTCCACTGGCAGTCATTAGAATGGCTCCCAAAGCCAACACCGCTCGTCGACCGATGCCGTCTGCGAACATGGCGAGCAAAAAGCTGATGACAATGTCGCCACCCAGCGTCAACGTCATAAATAACCCAACCCGGGTCGTCGAAATGTCAAGCTCTCGCAGAAAGGCTACCAAGACAAGCGTTGAGGAGCCATAAGCGAAGAGTCGTATGAACCTTTGGGCGCAAAGGACCTTTACATCGTTGGTGGAGTGGTATAGTGAAACAAGGCCAAGCTCCTCAAGGACCTTGCGAGCGGCGTTAGGCCGTGGTGCTTCCTCGTTGGAATCTGACATGATGATGAGCAGAGTAGTATGAGAAGAAGATGAGAATATCCGAGTTCAATCTGAGGAAGGCGAGAAGTGTATTTATCTACACGTTTTTACCCTGGTCTTCGCAAGTGGATATCTCTTGAGCTCCGAAGCTCCGAGCAGTATTTGGTACAGGGTAGCTCAGAAATCAGATGTACTAGCGCCGGAAATTACGCGGCAAGCTTTGTCAGTCCAGAAATACGTCATAGTTCTCTGCATACGGAAGAGAGTTTACCATGATCAATCGGATTTATATAAAAGCTCGGATTTGTCGCCATGAGCATTCTGGCCGATTGTCTGGGCACATCCGTGCAACATACGAGGTTTCCAGCATCGCGTCATGTTTGGTCAGTCAGATATCTTTCTGATGACTGAACTAATATGAAATGTTTCGCAAAGCGTGGCCATTTGCAAACAGCCCAAGATTGACTGATCAGTGTCATCGAGAAGCAGTGAGCAGGTAGGGTATATATTCGTCAAAAAGCCGACACGTGACATCGAACTCCGCTACAATGGTTGCTCAACAACCATCATCTTCCGTAGTATAGTGGTCAGTATGCAAGCTTGTCACGCTTGAGACCCGGGTTCAATTCCCGGCGGGAGAGTTCCAGCCATCTGTTTCAAACAGAAACTTCTTTTTTGCATTTTCCTCAAATGCCTCCACTGCGTTTCCCTCTTTCCTCTGTCAAATAGTGAAAGCGTTGCCGTCTTGATTGGCTATCACAATTGCTGAGCGACGGGTGACACGCTTGAGAGTAACCTCGACAACTTCGCTCTTCTGCTAGGTTAATATTTGTTCTTGCACATTATGGTAGACTCAATATTTATCATGTCCAGTCCATTGTAATCTACAAAGTAACGACAGTAATATGAACTCCGATTGCCAAACGCCAATAAAGCACAATTTTCCCCCTTCCGCATGAAAGTGTTGCGATCCCGAGCTTTCTTCATCCAAAAGGCGAGTTTCTTAGTATAAGGGCTTCGACCGTCGCTTTCGCAGCGCTGAGCAGTACTTGTCGACATCGGCTTCAGCAGATTGAGCGTTCTCATGCTTCTCGCAGTTGACGTAGCAGCTTTTGGGTTGAGTCGTCAGCATGAAATGATTGGATTTGCAATGTTCTGGCTTCGAGCTTACTTCGCAATCTCTTTATGTGTTCCGCAAAGGCAACGCTGGTTATCGCGGCATGCATCAGGCTAGGAATAATGGTCAGTCATTGGTATATTCGACAAGAATAATGGGGAGATACCTTTGGTCCGTTGTCGAGACAGGTGTCGACCATGCTGCAGTTTGCTGCTTGAGCGGTGACTCCAACCGCGGAAAGGAGGAAAAGAACGACAGAGCACTTCATCTTGATTGAGATGTGACGTGTGAGAAGTGATACACGAGAAGTTGCACTGAGATTACAGTCCAAGATCTGCCTGTGAGGAGCGCAAAATCTTCCTTTAAGTATTCAGAGATGATAGACCTGCCAAGAGCTTCAAAATAAAGACCCTTATCTTCTTAGAGTGTAGTACCAGATCCAGACTCGGTAACCCTTAGCCACTGTCCATTATTTCCCGAACTATCGGGCTGATATCCACCTCTAACAATGTGTTGGACGTAACTTGTCAGTCACTACATTCCTCAATCTTTTACGTAGTGGGCGACATCCGAAACTTCGGAGCAAAATGGATTTCTCCCCAGGGGCTCTGCGCCCTTGCCGCATTCCTAACCACAGCTATGCCGCATGCGTAGCATTGAAGACCTCATATCGAGTCATGCCCCTGAAGTTTAAGCTCTGTGGGCTTAACTGTTAAGCGTTTGGTGTTGGTGGCACTCGCTTGGCTTTCAATTTTAGCGCCATCGCAGGATTCCATGTGGTGATCATGTTTTGTTCGGCGAAGTCCACAACGGAGATGCAGAGAATGAAGTCATATTAGAGCAGAACAATAAAACTCAAAATTATGGTTATTCCATAGACTTTCCACATGAGACAGCCAGGATAGCCTAATACACGTGTCCGTTCTGAGAACGATGGTTAACAAAAGGATGTGGCTACCCTGTGGCTGATGTCGCGCGGATTGCACAGCCACCACGCATTCTATGACGACAGTATTCCCAATACCAGCAAAACAGAGCACCTTAGACGAAACCCAAGGCTCTCATCCTGTGGCCGACGACCATGCGCATCCCCAAAACATCAGTCTTGTCGACCCTCAGGGCTGTAAACACTCACTTTTCACCAGCTACCAGGAGTCGGCCATCTCTCATCATCGCCCGACAATTCGCCATGAAACGAAATGCAGCCACCGCGAGTTTGACATCCAGCACACCAAGCCCCAAAAAGTCCAGAGGTTCAAGCTCCAAGACGAATGTGCCCGAATATCATCTGACACCCTCAAGGAGGGATAAGGATGGTGAAATTATATGGCCAGCCCCAAGCGACCGAATCGAGGCAGCCAGGAGTTTCATTCGCGACTGGTATGTTTTGTTACCCTGACAATGCCAAAGAATCATGATGAGGCATGGTATTCCCAAAAGAGAAATTCTAATATCTAAGCCGCTTATAGTGTTGCAGCTGGCCAGCCTACTCTCATAGTCCCTGACAAAGACGCCGACGGTCTTACCTCTGGAGCCATATTATACAAAACCCTGATATTGCTTGGTCTCGATCCAGACTTAATATCTGTTTACGTCTTGAAGAAAGGCTGCAATGTACACGATGAGGAGTCACGCAACGCCATGGCCTCACATAAGCCGTCGTTCATCTTCGTCCTTGACCAAGGCTCACGAGACTCACCACAACTCATTGACGAGCCTCATCGCGGGTTGGTGATCGATCACCATCAAGCAGAAGACAAAGACCACCCCAAGGATGCCATCTTCGTCACAGCGTGTAATTGCCCGCCTGTAGCTACAAGCTCATTATTAACGTACCTGGTTTGTCGCGACTTGCATGAAAAAGTGGTGGAGGCCTGCGGTTGGTTGTGCGCCATGGGCACGCATGGCGATCTGGGCAACACAATCAAGTGGGAACCACCTTTTCCTGACATGAAAGCGACGTTCAAGACGTATACGAAAAAGGCCATTAACGATGCTGTCGCACTCATCAACGCTCCCCGCCGGACAGCAACCTACGATGTACCGGGAGCTTGGAAAGCTTTAATTGCAGTTGATTCACCCAAAGATCTTCTCATGAACAAGACATTACTCGCAGCGAAAGCTGAGGTTCGCTCCGAAACTGCGAGATGCACCCACACAGCGCCAAAGTTCTCTTCTGATGGAAGGGTCGCCGTGCTTCGAATCAATTCAGCAGCCCAGGTTCATCCAGTCGTCGCGACAAGTTGGGCCGGTCACTTGTCTTCGGCCAATCTGGAAGTTGTGCTAGTAGCCAACGAAGGATACCTACCGGGCATGGTCAACTTCTCCTGTCGCGTCCCACGCAGTGCCAGAGGGAAAGAGCCGCCAGTCAACATTATTGAGATCCTCCGCGAAGTAGCTAGCCGAGCGAAGGACCCGTCACTGAGAGAACGATTGGGAGAGTCGTTTGCTCGTGGGCACAAGGAGGCCAGTGGTGGTATCGTTCCCAAGGCCGAGTTTGAGGAATTGATGGAGGTGCTGGAAATTGGGAAGAAACCAGAGGGCAGCCCGAAGAAATCGCAAAAGCAAGCCCCTAAACAAGGGAATACGCTGCTGAATTATTTTGGGAAAACCTAGGAACCCTGTGTAAGCTCCATGCGCATTTTCAATTGAGCCAATTTTATTCCAAGTATTTTCCTTGCGACGGGAGCAATTGGCGTCTAGCTCCAAACATTAACTTTTCAGGCCCTGTCCCTTGCTAATAATGAAGCCTGCAACTGAATCCTTCGATGCTACACCATTTGATTGGAAAGACGCGTTCCGCTCCTCTCTGGCAAGCTGAAGCTTGGACAAAAGATGGCCACCATTGATTGCCGCGTCCCTGACTCTGACTTCGTATTCGACGAAAAGGGTCCTACGCAGATCTTTACTGTTTTGTGGTATCTGCAACCCTCCCCTGCACTTGGCTCCTTGGCCTTAGCTCGAGCAAGTGGCTGACATCACACTTGAACTGCGAGGTCTTCACGTGCATTGAAACAATTGTTGCAGATCAAATGATACAAAGATACAAACATGAACAAGGGATTGATCCCACTAGACAATTGAGACCAACATCCAATGGGTTCGACCACATCACGATGTTATTTCACTGAATAGCTTCACAGTCCCGTTAAACCCCTCAATAGTCGTGTAAGCGGGGTAGCACCCCAAAAGCGTTCAAGATCGTCGAGCTAGACCAACCACCGGATATTACCTATCGCTACACTATCAGTGACTTCACCATGGAATAAACGTCGGGCCGCTAAACCTGGACGGTTGATGGGCGTCCTTTAATACCTAGGTTCGGGCTGGGGGTAAAAAAACAAGTTTCTCACGTCCTTCGTGTATCTTCCACTTTCACCTCAGCCAAGTGCTCTCGACTCAGGCTTCAACATGAGACCCAGCATCAATCTCGTCGTCAATGCCCTTTGGCTGACAAGCCTGGGCACTCCTTCTGTTGCCGCGCCTTCAAAGGGCCTCAAAGGTCCTGAGCTCAAGCATTGGCCTCCTCGCGCCGCCAAAGCTCTCAATAAGATGATTGCCGCCAATGCCAACGATGGACGCTATGCGGTTTTTGACATGGACAACACGAGCTATCAATTCGACCTTGAGGAGTCACTGCTTCCTTACCTTGAGAACAAGGGCATCTTGACTCGAGAGACTATGGATCCTACCCTCAAGCTCGTTCCATTCAAGGACACCAAGAAGCACAAAGAGACTTTGTACAGCTATTACTTGCGACTGTGTGAAATTGAGGATGCGGTGTGCTATCCTTGGGCTGCGCAAATCTTTGCTGGATTTCCCCTGCGTGAGCTCAAGGGTTATGTCGATGAGCTCATGACCCTCAACAAGACCATTCCTGCGACTTATTTCGAAGACGGGAAGGTTACAGCCACTGAAATTTCTCCGCCCAAGATCTTTGAGGGCCAAGTAGAGCTGTACAACAGGCTCATGAACAACGGTATCAAAGTCTATGTGATTAGCGCTGCATCTGAGGAGCTCGTCCGCATGGTTGCTTCAGACCCCAAGTACGGTTACAATGTCCCACCTCAGAACGTGATTGGCGTGTCGCTTTTCCTCAAGACCAAGAAGGGTGAAATCACCTCTGCTCGCAAGCAAATTGAAGATGGTGCCTACACTCAGAAGACGCGACAGCAGAACCTCGATGCTGAAATGACACCTTGGCTGTGGGCTCCTGCAACTTGGAAGGCTGGCAAATGGGCAGCTATCCTCACCTACATCGACGAGTGGAGGAAGCCTATTCTGGCTGGTGGTGATACTCCTGATAGTGATGGCCCCATGATTTTCCACGGTGTTGATGTTGCGCGCGGAGGTATCCACCTGTGGGTTGATCGCAAGGATGAATACAGGGAGGAAATCAACGGCATGATCAAGAACTTTACAATTGCTCAAATGAAGGAAGGACTTCCTGTCACTGCCGATAAGAACTGGGTATTTGTCAAGCCTGCGGAACTTCATGGCGAATAGATTATTGTGGTCTAGCTATTAGGAATACCAAATCAATACCCAATCGCTCGATGCCTTCTCCAGGTATTAACTATCTACAACTCTAGGTATCTCCCTAGGTATCTATTGCTCACGCATATTGCAGTCTTTCCTTGGTCCACTCAGGTCGAAGGTACTCGCTATCAAACTTAACATCAAAGCTTGATGAAAGAGCATAGTCTACCTCCCACTCAACCTTGACCTCACCACCCTCAGCACTCTGACTCCAGACCGTGAGAGCGATGGTATTCTCGCCGCTGTAGTTAAGAACTCCTGGAGGTACGGGGAAGGAAATCTGGTTGCCGATATAAGGATTGAATCGACCGTACTGATAACCATTGACAAACAACAGCACCCTGACGCGGTTACTCAAGCCCTTCTTGGTGGGAGAGAATGTCGCGTTGGAAGGCGCTGTAAGCTTGAACGAGATGCCAACGTCGAGACCATCAGGGATATCAAGATCTACTGTGGTTCGGTAAGAGCGGACGCCAGACGAAGGGTTGACGAGGGTCTGCTGCTTGGAAGAGTATGATTTCCACTTCTTATCATTGAAGCCTGGCAAGTGAGCACCAACACGTTCAGCGTAGAGACCACCCTCGTTAAGAGGACCTCGGATGGGGTCAATGACCTCACCCTCGGTGCTTCCGGCATGTCCAGCAATCTTCCACTCAGAGAACTTGTAACCGCTCTTAGCAGGGCCAACGAGAGTGGCGTTGGTGATGCCTCGAGGGTCAAGTGCTCCAGCACGGAGATCGTGGCCAGAGTTGTCCATAAGCACAACAAGAACGTTCTCCTTCTTCGAAAGGGTAGCGTTCTTGAACGAGAATTCCTGGCCATAATGGCCCACGGTGGCATTTCCAAGGTAAGAACCGACGTAGTCCGAGTTCAACCAGACCGAGTAACCAAAAGCCAGACCGCCTGTGACGTTCAGATACACGCCGGTAGGGGCAGAGCTGGTGGTGGGGAAAGTGGCTCGGTAGATGTGGTTTCCGTAGTGGATCTTGTATTCGTCCACGTAGAGAACGGGGTTCTTCAGGTCAGGAACGAGAACCTCGTTGGTGGTGTTGGTTTTGTTAGCCACTAACAGAGAGTCAGTATTGGCAAGAAGCAAGGTTTTTATGAAGATACTTACCAACCCAGGTCGAAGGCGAGGTCTTGTAGTCGGACTTGATCTCAGGCAAGCTGTCGGCGTACTTCCAAGCATCCAGAGAAGGAAGCTTGACCTTAGAAGGTCCCTTGAGCTTGGCGGTGTACTTGTGGCCATCCTTAGATGTAACCTTGACCTTCTGACCATTCCAGTTAATAGACTTGATGGAGGCAGGAGCAAAGACTGTCAGATCTGTAGACTTGTCAAGGTCACCCTGAATATTGAGCTGTCCGTTCTTGATAGTGGCGTGGCGAACGAGGTAAGGTCCGTGAACAAGAACTGCATGAAATTAGTCGACAAGTTCTTAAGTCCAAGTTTGCACAAATTAACATACCGGTCTTGTTGACAGGCGCAAAAGGGTTGTTGTCCAGCGTAGGAGCCCAGAACTTGTAAGCAGTCTGGCGATCAGCTAGAACAATAGTGGAACCATCCTTGAGGTTGAGGGTGTGAAGACCCTTCGTCTGAGTATAGTTGACGGTGACGCTCTTTTTGCCTGCCTTAACCTTAAGACCCTTGAGAGACTTGTCGTGCTCAATGTCGGTGTGACCCTTGAGGGTGAACTCTCCATGCTCGCCCTCAGGAAGCCAGAGAACAAGAACCTCCTTATTGTCAATGACGGAGTAGGTTAAGACCTCGGCGGTGGAGTAGAGGAGTGTCTTCTTGCCGAAGTGGAAGTCGCTCACGAGGACCTTGGCTTGATGACCGTTGATTGTAATGTGACCGTCGTTTTGGGGGATAGTCACTGAAATTTGTTAGTGTGGGAGAAAGATTCAAGTGCATCAAGACTTACGCTCGCCATCAGAAGTGTTGACGCGAAGCTTGAAAACCTCCTTGGTGCCAGAAGGTGAGTAATCGTGTCGGGCGATGTAAAATGCTGCAACGTTGTCCTCGTGACGAAGCTCAGAAATCAAGATGTCAGAGTTGGTAGAAAGAGATGTGCTCTGTTATCATTAGCATTTATCAGCTGTGGTGAAAGGATAGAGGACGCACGTTTTCGACTCGGTTGGTCTTGGTCAGATCGTGGGCAACTAAATAAAAGGTCAGCTGTGGTAAGTTTGATTATGTTTCAGCTTAACCCACCTCGTGTGAAAAGAGTCAAAGACTTGGTCTCATAGTACTTGTCCCAGATAGCACGGTTCTCAGAGATGGGCGATGAGTAATCGTAACTGGAGGCAACGACAGGGCAGGAAAACCAGCCCCAGTTGGTGCCGCCGTACATCATGTATAGAGAGATAGCAGTGGCTTGCTGGCCAAGAAGATCACGGTAAAAGATGTTGGCAAAGTCAGGGCCAATATCACCAGGGCAGCCACCCTCTGGGCCACCCCAGGGGTTGTATGAACCACCTTGGAACTCGGGCAAGAAGTGAGGTTGGGCGCTTGTTCGTGTTAGTTGTTGCCAAATATTGGAATAGAAAATACATACGGTGATTGCTTTGCAAAGTAGGTGACGTAATCTTGGATGTTCTGCGAAATGTCAGGGACAAATTTTCAAAATTGTTCTCCGGAATCAAACTCACGTAGGGCACATATTCGCCGTTGGTACCAGTGCACTCGTCGAGGTTGCAGCTCCAGCAGGAAGGATAACTATCGACGCCTGTGACATCGACGTTTCCAGTTGCATTCTTCTCAAAATCGTTTGACCAAGAAAAGGTTCGCTTACTTCGTTAGTAATCGTGACGTGAGTAGTGGTTGAGGCAGCTTACGGTGTTGGGAGCGTTGTGGAACAGAGGAACGTCGATACCAGCATCTCTGGCAGTGTCTTCCAAGAGTTGCATGTAGTTTGCGACCGGCTTGTTCAAGATCCTCTTGTCATCGTTCGTCCACTGGCCACCCAGCTCGTTCTCGATCTACGCTTGTTAGCATATGTACATCCTACTGCATGGAGAAATAGTACCTGGAACATGGCAACATTGCCACCATTAGTAATGAGATGAGGCTCAATGATCTTTGAGATCTCGGTCCAGTACTTTGTCCAAGCCTTGGTAAATCTGGGATCATCATTTCGAAGCTCGCCATACTCGCCGGTGGTGACCCACAATGGGAATCCTCCCGCGTTAGCCTCGGCATTGACGTACGGTCCAGGACGGATCAGGAGATATAGGCCGAGTTCCTTTGCAAGGGTCATGATGGAGACAAAGTCGTGGGCTCCATTCTCAAAATCGAGATGACCAGGGGTCGCTTCGTGAAAGCCCCAGCTGTTGTAGATGCTGAAGGCAGTGAAACCTGCGGCCTTGATCTTTTCTAGCAAATCTCGCCAAAGTTCGGGTCTGGAGGATGTTAGTTTCACAAATTCACAGTAGTCGAAATTTGAGGTGTTGAGCATACACAGGCAGACGCCAGTAATGGAACTATTATCCTGGTCAGTAACAGCCTTGGAGCACGTGCGCAATTCAATCTTACCTCGCCAGAAAAGACAAATATTCTTTCTCCGTTGATGAGATAGCTGTGGTCATCCCTATCGACACGGTCAGATTGTGAACGAAAACCATTTGCGAATTATGTACCATTGAACAACGTTTGTGAGTCCGTTGTCTTGAATGGGAACCTGAGCATTGCCAGATTCTTGGGCAAGTGACAGCCCAGACAAGGCGAAAGCCAGAAGGCCGGCGGCAGAGAGTGATAGCAACCGCATTGTCAATCCACTAGCAAGCAAAGCGTGCGTGCATGCGAGGAACACTCACAGCGTCACTGACGTCTTATATATACACATATACTAATCACGAAAGGCCTCGGCCGTCAATGACCCGCATTACATGACATGACATAGCTCTCCACGGCAGCTACTCCCGAACCTGTCGATCCCCGAGGAGCCAAGTCCGGGGTTCGGCCGTGCTCTCACCGATAATTGAGGGGTAGCATGGGACGACGATCGACCAGCCGGGGAATAAAACGCATCAATGGGAATTTTTCCATGGGGAACGATTAGCCGGATCACGACGTAGCGTCGCATTGTCACTTGTTAGACCTGAGTTTATTATGCCTGATGACAATTTTCTCCACATTCACCCGCATTTCTATTGATGCGCCTCTGGGAGTCTTGAATTGTCATTTCACTGGCATCGGGCCTATTAGCCTCATTCGTTAAGCAGATTGCACCTGGACCAACGCGGTCGTCAGATTTCTCGAAGAGGCTACTCTTTTCCATGCCCCAGGTTTCCGGCGTTTCATGTGGTAGGCTGTGTTGGTTGGGGAAAAGAGGACGGAGATTGCTTCAACACCATTGGGACTTATCGCTCATCTTATACTTTGAAGAACAATCAAAATCTCACTGCCTGAAAGGCTTGGGGTTACATTCGCTTGGAAATCACGGCCCTGATCTACTTTGACGTGTAGACAGGTAGTTCACAAGTGACCTTACTATCTCCACAGGTTCCTCCATCTTCTTGCATCCCTGCCCACACATCATTCGTTTTCCAAGAAATTACTTGTTTGCGCCAATACCCAATGCGTTGTTCGGACCACTCCCATTCATGCACATTTTTTGTTTGTCGAGATACCAAGGATGCCTCCATGGTTTCAGTAGATCAAGGTCTAACACCAACAATTGATCAACACCAGATGCCAGAACCAATAGTCCCATGCGTTAGTAAAAAGACGAACGTACATGATGACAATCATTGCATATAGCCTTTTGGCACCTTCAGCTTCTCAGAAGGGGGCTTGAAGTACCGATTCACATGTGTCCTTCGCCTAGCTGGCCATTAGGCAGTCGTCACTATAACAGAGATGATTGGCATTCCAGGACCCAGTCCCTGGCAGTTTTAAGCTTAATATCCTGCATGAAGATGTGGCATCTGATCTTATCTGTAAAGAGTAGGCGCAGGTACTTCTAACATCTACAGGCATGGAATATCCTCCCATAGGCTCGTGGGTCCGGACACTGCATGCTTTAGTACTTAGAGCTGCATAGAGGCTTGTGACATGCGTCTTCGATTGTAATTAGTCATTCTGATCTGTGGGCAGCGTATGATAGGATAGTGGACATTGGTGCGGGCTGTAACGTTATGGGTCCTTAGTTCGATATTTATATCTGGCGTGCATCACTAGAAAGCATAGTCCATTCGTTTATATACGTGCAGCGACTACATCGGTCCTTGAATGTAATAGACTTAAATCCTTTCCACAGCACTCACTCGGCTCTCATGTGCCTTGGCAGACCAGCTCAGTGACGTTATGCCCTCAAACCCATGCGGCAGCCCGGGCCAGAGATGAAACTCTACCTCAACATGATCATTGGCCAGCCTCTTGGCATATTCCAGATTCTCGTCTCTAAAGAGATCCAGGGACCCCACATCGATGTATGTAGAAGGCAGACCTCGCAAGGTTTCAGCACGAGCCGGGATCGCATACGATAGAGCCTTCGCATTATCGCCTTCTAGGACTTTGGAGGCATATGCCTCCCAGATGATTCTGGCCCCATCTGGTTTCACTATCATAAAATCTATAGTCGGATCCTCTTTATCAATGTTATATCGGTCATCTAACATAGGATAGATAAGAATTTGTTTCGCTATCGGAGGGTCCAGTTGGCGGTCTCTGGCCATCAAGGCAACGGCTGCAGCGAGGCCGCCACCTGAACTATCTCCTTGCACGGCAACCTTTCTGGGGTCGATATTGAGATCGGCGGCCGAGTCCGATACGTACTGAATGGCCGCATAGGCGTCTTCGACTGCAGTTGGGGCAGGGTGCTCTGGGGCCAGTCTGTATGACACTGCGAAGTAGGGCAACTTTGTGTCGTCGGCGAAACGAGCAATTTGAGGTGCAAAGAGCTGCACGCTGCATGCCACGAAGCCCCCACCGTGTAAATAGATTACAGCGGGAGTGGGTGTTTCAGAGGCCAAAACGTCCTCAGAGGCGAAGCGAGTGACTTCAATCTCAGCTCCATCATAGCTTTTGACTTTATACACAGTCTCGGTCACGCCAGACGGGTATGGGGAGCTTTTGACCACATTGCGAACGACATTATTGGTGTTGGTCCGGATTTCAAATACCGTTTTGGCGGGATCAGACCTGGGACCCTTCACGAAACTCTGAACCGCCTTGAGATATTCAGGATCGAATCTGAGGCCGGTCATATTGGGGAGGTTGAAGTGAAAATGATTGTTTGAGGGGTAAGATTGATGATTGTTATTTCAGGATGCAAATGGCCAATGAATATAGGCTATATATGTATGTGCTAGCAATAGTGCTTATCCGAGTCCGTAACCGAGGGCTGATTATCTAAGTCTACAGCCAGATTCACTGGGATTTAATCCTTCGCCGTATTAGTATTACGTGGACCTGTAGTAAGACAATATGAAAGGCTTGGCTACCAACTAACACAATAAGCTTTAAGCGGCTCGAATCTGAACTTGCGAAGAATTAGTGATTATCTGAAAGGATGCGGCAACTCTGTAAGTTGAGAAGGACGGGAAGCGAAAAGCACTAAAACTGCAAACACCATAGATTCTGATGAGACATTCGACATATGTAAAAGGTTTGCTGGACTGGAAGAAGTTTCAGGGCGTATAGAGTCGGGGGAGGCCAAAGCTAATAGGAAAGGACAACTAAGCTCTTGTCGATCGACTTTCTGACATTCTTGGGCAGAGTCACTCCAGTAAGAACTTTTGAGGAAGTATGATACTGCTGCTTCTGACACCAGTTTTTCGCTGCCTCCCACTTCATTAGATTGGAGGCTATATACTCAGCGTTGTGAATTCGCACTTCCAACGAACACTGAACTGAACTGTTAATGTCCTGCCTTGAGCAATTCAAAGAGTATAAATCAGAAGTTACATGCGTGCTTTGAACGCTCACACATCGACCACGGTAGATCATAAAGGCAGCTTTATTTTTCCGCATCAGCAGCCAGTAACCTCGACACATAACAGCGTCGAATTTAAATGTGCTATGGGCTTCAGATAAGGTATAAGGGCCTGCGCTCAACCTTTACAAAGGAAGTATCGAATTAATTCTGACTGGGGTTCTTAGCCTATAAGAGATCTTGATATTGTCACTTACAAAAACCCAAGCATATCATCTGGGTCATGCCTATCCAATATATTCAGACCCTCGGGCTCAAGGTCATGCCCATGGTTCCAGAACCATCCTGGCCTATGTTGAGCTTTGCCTCTAATAGCACTCCCTTTCTTGGCGTCAAATCTCTGCTGAAGCCTTTCAAATCATGCCTCGATCTCACCATCACCTAGAAATGTGATTCCTCGTCCATTATAATCGCCTTTGAACTCTCTGTAATCCTTGCCACCCATCTTTTTGCCTCGCCACCGAAATTTCACTTCATCGTGCGAAGATTCGAGTGGCCGCTTCTTAAAGAACATGACGGCTTTGTACTGAGTGGTCAACGAATCTCCCAATTCAAAAGAACCTCGCATGGTGTTTCCTTCGCCGGGGGTAAGAACTATGGCGCACATATTCTAATGACGTATCTGCGTTTGGTCCTTGCAACACGAAAGTTCTGTTTCGATTGTGTATTTTCCTTTGACATTACCAAGTGGCGGTAAAGGCGGAGGAGTAGGTCGTCTTGGACGTGGAACACGCCCGTTTGGTAGAGGAGACTCTTGTGGTATAATTGGTGCAGTCTCTCTAGCTCTCTTAGCAGGAGGATTGGGTACATCCGACGGTCTTTTTGCCCTCGCAGTATTCTGTGGTGCTTCGCGTTGTTGTTTGACCCATTCTTCTCTTAGCTGTCTCTCAACTCCACGAAGGTGGGATGGCAAAGGCGCTCCCGACTTGAAATAGTCAAAAGCTTCAGCCATCCATGCGCGTTCTAGGTACTAGAGGTATTTGCCAGTTGACGATGTGTTCTTGGAGCCAAGCAGGGCTTTCGGCATCGGCTCTTTGTGAGCCAGAAGCTTCAGCCAACGCACGGGCTGGTGCAGGTTGGGAAGGTGTCTGTGTAGGTCTAGGTTGAGAGACTCGAAGCGGCAGGGGATGTGCCGAGCTTGACGCTCTACCATTAAGCTTTGTATTAGGCGAAGGCTGCGCAGGAGCAGCATTTGGGAGATTCTGATTTGGGTCCATTGTTTACCAGTAGCAATTTGAGCGATGTAGAGCTTAGACTGGACTCTTTGATGAGGTTGAGTTGTAGACTTGTTGTTGTATTCTGGTGACGAGTCGCAGAAGAACGGCAGCGTTTGGTTAATCCGCGAGAATTATGTTATCCTTATATGCGAGTTTGTTCATGTGCCTGCTCCTGGTAAATGAATGCAAACTCTATCCTCATATTCCCCAATTCTCTTTTAAACGATAACCCCTCCTCGATCAATAGTAAATAACGCAGAATAGCATCGCTAGTTTAGCAATAGTTCAGATGGCAAGTTAATATTAGTCCTTTGTGGTGGACTCTAGATAGATGTAGTTCACGGTAGAATGTATGCTTAACCAGACACGCACTCGTCATTAACAAAAGTAAAACCGAAGCCAGGGTTTCTGCACCCCGGACTCCCGATGTAACAGCGACCAGGGCGGTCATTCTTCGACCAAGGAACAATTGAGGAGAAACGAACCCTTTCAGTGGAAGCTGGGAAGAAATACAAGCTTCGGGTCGAGTTTTGCAGTGCTGCCACGTCAACTCTAATTCCTGACGCTGGAGCGGTCGACTTTCAAGGTGGTAGGGCTCGATTAGGTGCTTGTCCCCAAATCGTGCCTGAAGATTTCATCGACAAGGCCGTGAAAGCTGCAGCAGACTCGGAGTACGCAGTTATATGCACATGGTTGAATAAAAGCAACACTTATTAAGCATAAGTTTACATAAGTTAACATTACTTGGCAGGGCGAGTGGGAAACTGAGGGTTATGATAGTGCTCACATGGATCTTCCACCATGCGTCGACCAGTTTATCGCTAGGGTCGCTGAAGCATGTCCTCGTACAGTGGTGGTCAACCGAACCGGGATGCCAGTAGCCATGTCGTGGGCTTGGAAAGTACCTGCCATCATCCAAGCATGGTATGGTGGGAATGAAGCCGGCAGCTCAACCGCTGATGTGCTATTTGGTGATTTCAACCCGTGTGGGAAATTGCTAATGTCGTGGCCTCACAAGTTACGCGACAACCCTGCATATCTCAACTTTAGTTCGACAAACGGAAGGGTCTTCTTCGGCGAGGATGTCTTCGTTGGCTACCGCTGGTACGAAAAGATGGAGATTGAACCGCTCTAGCGATTTGGTCACGGCCTCTCGTACACCCAATTCACAATTTCCACTCCGGAAGTCGTCGTTAAGTCTTTTGAGAATGGCAGAATCAATGCCGTGGTAAGGGTGACGGTCAAGAACACGGGCCATCGTGCAGGAGCTGAAATCCTTCAGCTATACGTGTCTGCACCTGACTCAAGTGTCAGTCGACCACTGCGAGAATTACATGGCTTCCATAAAGTGTTGCTTGATGCGGGAAAAGAAAGGCAGGTCACCATTGACATCGATCGATACGCCATGTCGTTTTGGGATGATAACGAGGGGCAATGGTGCCTGGAGAAGGGAAGATATGTCGTGTCTGTCAATGGAGGAACTGATGGCACGAGTATTGAGTCTGAATCTGTCACAGATGTGCCCAAGACAGTTTGGTGGACTGGAATCTAATAGACAGCATTACCGCTTTAGAGCCTGTATCATATGGCAAATACGAATCAGATCATCCAAAACGATGTCTGTTGCTAAGAGCACATTAGCATAGGAGTGCCGGGAAGTAACTCTTAGTAGCCAATTTGAAGGGTAAATTGCTTCACAACCGCCCACTCCTCATTGTCTCTTCAGTCTCTTCATTTCTGTCGCATTCGCTGGTATTATCCTGACCTCCCTTATATTTAAAACTGTTATATATTAAAAACCTTATATATTTTAACTTCCTACTTCTCCCTCAGTCCTATATATTCCCCCGAAACCTTTAATTAACTTTTATAATATAAATATAGCCCTATAAGTTACTCTTTAACTTATTCTTTAACTTATCCTTAGCGGATTAATAGCTTATCTTTTAATACTAACTAAAGGTCTATTAGCGCCTCTATTTAGCCTATATTTTCCCTTAATATTAAAAAGTTCTTATTTTACTAGTTAG
>JAASAY010000273.1:0-66070 GCA_014822085.1 Fusarium stilboides
CCCTCACCCCTTCGTCAACACGCAGCAAAGACGTTTTTGGGGAAATAAAAAAAGGAAACATAATAAGTTAAGAGAGCTGTGATCATTCAAATGCATGCCACGTTTCCGTCCATTCATCCATCCGTTCATCCATCCATCCATTCGCCGCCAGTCTTTTTGCTTTTGTCTCGAAACGCCAAAGGTCAAATGCTCAAAAATGTCCTCCCTGCCCCTAAACGAGTGAAGCGGGAATGGGAAGTTAATCATGAGTCCAACGTGTGGCGGTCAGACGAGGAAAACAGGATGCCATGGTCTAGAAAAACCGAGGCGGAAAAGAGTCCATGCCCTGATCAATCCAGAATACTAGATTGTCGAGGATAACGAGAATAGCACACGATACGTTCCAGGACCGCCCTTTTAGTCCAGGACCAGCCAAAGGAACAATCGCCTGCAACTGAGTATGAGATGGGTGTCGTTCACGAGAGAATTGCAACGTCCAAATGTGACTGCTGCTTCAAGCAAGCCCGCATCTTGTGACGGACAATCCTAGTCGTCAAACCGTAGAGAAACGGGGCGATATGTACACATTCTAGGGTGCCATCCCACGTCCCTTACGGCCCTTGTTGGGCACCGTAGTCCAACCGTCATCATCGGCTGTGGGAGTGGCAGGCTCAGCCTCAGTAGTGGGGGATTGCTGAGCAGCGGATCCGTTGGATCGTAGAGGTCCAGCTCGCGCCTCTCGAATACCACGGCCACCACCACGTCCACCTCGAGGTCCAGCTCCTCCACGAGGACCTCGCTGTTCGCTGGAAGCAGTGCGCCAGCTTGAAGCTTCAGCTGCTCTTGACTTGGGACCGGCACCCTCACGGGGCTCACGAGGCTCACGAGGCTCACGGTTTCGGATGGGAACCTTCTGTTCGCCATTAGCACTCTCGGTGGCTTCAGCGGCCTTGGGCTCTGCAGCCTCCTGTGTAGTCTCAGCCTCCTTAGCTTCAGCAGCCTCCTTAGCTTCGGCAGCCTCCTTGGCCTCAGCAGCTTCCTTGGCCTCGGCAGCCTCGGCAGCCTCAGCCTCGGCCTTAGCCGCAGCCTCCTTGGCCACTTTTCGTTCCTCCTTGGCCTTCTCATCAGCCTCACGCTTCTCTTGAACAGCCTGCTGACGCTTCGACTCGATTTCCTTCTCCCTTGCTGCAGTGTCGATGGGGCGCGCAGCTCCGAAGGGGCTGGCCTTTGCGTCGGAGCCTTGAGAGGATGCGGCATCAGGAGCCTCAGAAACGGTTCTCTTCTGAAGGTTCAAACGAGGACGTCCACCTTGAGCGGGGGCTGCATTTGAAAGGGCAGGTGAGGGGGGAGCACTGCCGTCAGGAGAGGTAGGCTTGGCGGCGTCGGGACGCATTCGGTCGCGCCACTGCATGTCCTTCTCAGCGGCAGTGACAGTTCGCTCGGGACGCTCAGGGCGTTCAGGGCGTTCAGGACGAGGACGAGAACCACCCTCGCGAGCCTCACCCCAAGCAGGGGAATCCCGGCGGTTTCCTCGGTAAGACTCACTACGCTCACCAAGCTCGCCGGGGGAAGCACGGGGACGGCTGCCGTCTCGGGAACCGGAGCCCTCTTGAGGAGAAAGAGGGGCCAAGGGTCCGTGTCGCTCCCAGGCGAACTCACGTTGGGGACGGCTCTCAAAGGCGGGATCACGAGGAGGTCGACGCTCGCCAAAATCCCTGGGGCCACCCCGCGAAGGGGCATCAGCCAGAGGTCCCTTGCGGTCCCAGGCACCCAACTCTCGGATAGAGTCTCCTCGGCCAGGGTCACCACCACGGGCTAATTAACGTTAGAAACGAGTTCAAACTTGAGGATCGCAGGTAAACTTACGGGGATCGGCAACCTTGATCTTGATTGTTCGTCCTTGGAACGATTCACCATCAAGGGCAAGAGCCTGCTTCAGACCGTCAAGAGTTTCAAACTCGACGTAACCGAAGCCCTTAGGACGCTGCAGCTCGCGGTCCTCGATGAGACGGACGTTGACAACGCCGCAGCCAGCAAGGAAGTCGTTCACAGCATCGTTGTTGATATCGTAAGCCAGATTGCCCAAGTGAGCGGTAAAAGGAGGCTTGTCGGGGAGAGTTTGAGGGGCAGCTTCGCGGACGTGGAAACCTGTATCGGTCAGTTTGGGCGATCAGTCAATCGTGAAAGCAAGACGTACCCCGGTCCTGCCAGCTAGAGGCAGCGTTGTTGTTGTACCGAGGGCGGTCGGAGGGGGGCAGAGCCTGAGTGCCTAAGTATGGTCAGTCCACCGTGGGTCGTGAAGTGGTATGAAACAAGAGACGTACCAATGTCTATGAGGGAGTTAGCAATCATACACACATATGAACCTGAAGAGGCTATGCTTACCGGTTTCTTCAACCTCATCAGCCCAAGAACCTCCACCAAAACCTAGAAACCAAAGTCAGTATGGGGTCAACGAGGGGCATCACAGGCCAAGTGCGCTCTGAGGCGGGGTGCGGCGAGGGGCGGGACATACTGTCAGCCAGAAAGTCCCCAAGGGACATAGTCTGCTGTTGTTGCTTCTTTTTGGGAGCTGGAGATAGGTTAGCATTGCTTTATAGAACTTGACAAGCAACTATAGAGGAGTCGAGTATAGCACTCACCCATGATTGCGGTTAGGCGAACACGCGCAACGATTCCAAGACCGATGCGCGCACAAGTGCAAAGGGCGAAGCCGACCGGGGTTTAGCGGGCAGCTCAGCTCTCGCTCAATGAAGATATCGAGATCGGTCGCTTTGTAGTCGGGAACCGGAGAACCGAATACCGGACTATCGAGTATTTTATTCGGAAAGCGGGCGTTGCGAAAATGTTGACGTGCCCCGACGAGTGTTGCCGTGTCTGGGGTTGACGAGTTGAAATTTGCTCGGCGTAGTGGAAAAAATGATGATGGAGGCGCCAGTGAGGGTTGCCTTAATTTTGCCAGTCCAGGCCTGAGTGGGCGCTAGCCCTTTTAAGGGCCCGACCCACCAATTAACCCCTCCACTTGGAGACTGTCTCGCTTGCATTTCCTCAGCGGCAGTAACAGCAGGTTTGCGTGAGCGCATAAGTTTCGGCAAGGTAATCAACCCAAATAATCTAGGAAGCGTAATTACACATGCAAGATAAAGGCAGAGTGGAACAATAAGTCGCGTGACAGAGTTACATACATAATGGTATTTTTATTATGTTGCATGCTGCGATAACACTGAAAAACAAATGTATAAAATAAAATATTCGGACTTATACCCAAACCGCCCTAACCTTTTTGTCAGTAGCTTCGGTGTGCGGATTAAACCCACCTTATCGGGTGAACATGCCTCAATTGGCCGGGGGTGCCTGCCGCCGTCATGTCACGGGTTTTCGTCCCCAAATTCTGAGGTGGTCTTCTACGATTGGTCTTTGCCAGCTGAGAGCCTCATCAACCTCAATATCAAGTCAGACAACGGCGGCGGTGAGCGACTCATGTAACATTAATTGTTTCTTTCAAACTATTGTATTTTTAACTCTTTTTTCCACTTCTCTGCCTTAGTTCAACCTCGCTTATCGTGAGATCCCATCTATCTCTTTCTTTACATCCATTCCCACCAGCATCCTCACTATGGCCGACGACAGAGGCCAAGACCCCCAATCGGCACTCCTGCGCCAGCGGCAGTCGTCCCGAGGCCTGTTCTCCCAGCAAGTTGTCGATCTTGTGCTACCACCCTTGAAGTTTGGGGGTTACGCTGGTAAGTTGTTTCGACGCGTCCTCGTGCAATCCTATACTGACGTCGAGAAGGGGCCGCTGGTGTTTTGGCAGGCGTTGGAGGCTCAATTTTCAAAGAAGCAAATCCCATCGTTTGGGGTGCAGTTTCTGGATTTCAGTGGTTTACTTTGGGCACAAGCTTCTGGTGTAAGTTCACCATCTCACATAGCTGCACAAGCGGTTCCTTAGACGCGTTCAACTAACAAGTTGCTAGTCACGAGAAGTCTTGTGGTAAGATCATGGGGCGGTGAGGAGAGACTCAGGAACTTTGACAAGATCAAAGCCAGCGCCATAGCTGGTACAGCAGCTGGTGCGGTGGGTGGCTTGATTAGTAAGTTAGACCACACCATTGCAAACTCGGTTGCTGACCCAATGATCAGGAGGTCCTAAAAACATTCTGCCCGCTATGTTTGTCTGGGCGGTAGTAGGAACTGGTGGCCAGATGATAGCGAACCGAGTGTCGACTCGGCAACCCAACGTCAAAGATGAGAACCAGCCTTCGTTCTTGTCTCGACTTAATCCACTCAAGAAGCTATCTGACCAAGAGTATATGGACATGATGTCGGAAAAGATGTTGAGGATGGACGCCGATATTGCACTTATTGATGATCGCATTGCAGAGTTAAGAAAACTAGCCGAAGAGGAAGCACGGAATGCCTCTTCACCGTAATAACAATTCATCCTTCACTCTAATCATGCTCCTGCGTCGCTTGCGATTTTCCTGGCACTAAATTGAATCCATGCCACCTCTGTACAAAGCTCAAACATGCTATTGGCTGTTGAAGTCCTCGAAACGGTGGCTTATGCGAGCTGTCAGCAAGATGCAGAACATCCGAGATGATCGCTCCATGGATAGCTGAAAGCTTGGGCGATCCAAGTTGCGAGATATTGACCAAGTGCAACCGCGAGACTAGTCTTGGTTGGACCCTGTAACAGCCAGGGACATGCTCTATCAAGAAGAACCTTGCTTAGGTTAATTCATCAATATAATTTTAGCTATCCTGTCGGGCCATCACACTTAAATACCTAGGTGCCTCCAACTTTGGCTGCATTGCTATAACCCCACCTGTTGCTTGGACTTTTGCATTGACAGCGCACAACCCCAACAACTTTCAGCTTCAAGCCCAATAGCAAGGAGCATTCAGTTGGTGACAGTAAAGTAGGGTTGGTTCGACGCCAGTTCGAATGGAAGTACCGCTATGACACGCCACTGTAAGACGAGTCGGTTGGCGGTCACTGTGGAATGAAACAAGGATGACGCATTTCGAGGTAAAAAGTCGAAATTCGGTGTACGTGAAACATGAATTCCTCCTAGTAACACCAGGCCCCGGTGTCACTAAGCAATTCTTGATGTTGTTTCTGGTACCTGACCTTCGAGTTTCATGGAACGTTTTTGCGGTGACGCTAGGGCAACCAAGCTACTATGGATGGGTGTTGTCTGGGGTACATATTGGCAACGTGGTCAAAGTTCGCAAGGCATAAAGGTGTTAAAGGGATGCGAACAAGATAATAAGTAGGAACTCAGACCATACTTGAAATCGATCTGCAACGTTGCTCGCTTGGGCGGATAAATAACCTGGGCATGTTGGGAAAATAGGTACCTTCTTTCATTGACAAGGCTAAACCACAATCTTGAACGGATACGGCATGGGTGTCTGGTTGCAGAACTCAAAGACAACATGCATTCCCCGCACTTTAGGTGCGAGCTGAGGAGCCAATGGCAATTCTAGTGCAAGAAGGGAGCACTTCAATTGTACAATTGTTGATACGGTAAGATTGAAAGTTTCGTTACGTGGTACAACGATGCGGACGTTTGTTGATATGGTTGGTATAACGATCCCCGTTAAATATTGCCCAGTTCTGCAGAGGCAATGAGGCTTCTCGAGACATTGGATTGGATGTCTCGTATTAAATATGATGTCCCCTTTTATGGATGTCCCTTGACTGTTTGGGCAAAATGTAGCAATACTGCGGAGTTGTTGAGATTGGTGATCATCAAAAAATGGAATTGGCTTTGATGGTGTCTTACCAGGCGTTCCCTGCTAAAGGAGCTAGGCCCGTGCTTTTGCCCTAACTGATCTAACGGAGTGAGGCTCGTGGCTTCAGCTTGGAGGCATCCGAGTGGACAGGAGGCTTCTGAAATCGAAGCTTCGGTACGTACTCGTTATCGCTTCCTGTAAGCGCAGTTCGTCCAAAGAGGGATTGGCCCATGCGGAACAAGATGGCCGGGTCCATCCATCGCCATATCCGTCCAACTCTTCAACGCTACGTATCTCCGGCCATAGCATCCAACTCCCGTTCAGCTCAACTTACCTTAACCTTTCATATTCCCCCACCAGAACTTGCGATTCAAAGGATTCGTCCTTTTTCGTATCGCGCCCTACCTTGTACGCCTGCGCCAGCGTCCACTCCTTTTCTATCCTCGAACAGTGACCTTCGTGGATCCGGACCCCCTTGACGTCACAAAGGTCGCCCATATCCCCTTACAGCATCGCGCTCGATATACTTTCCGTCGATCCCGACCAAAAGTCAGCTTTGTTGAATTTACTTTCAATTCCGCGCCTGTCAGCCCTGGCCAAGCTCGAGAATACCCAAAAGAATATCCTACGCTCCCCTTCAGCGATCATCATTTTGCGCGACACCTTTCCACTCGAGACGAGGTTAAGCGACAGACGCCGTGCGAGGAACCGGAAAAATACAACTTCGACACAATTAAACTCGAGCTCATGGCGATGGCATAGCCCGCCTCCCAGTTTACTTCAATAAACGTGAAGGCATGATATCTCTTCCACAAGCAGCAAACGTAGGTTACGATACCACGCCACCTTACACCGCTCGTAGCTAATGCATGCTTCTTTGTCGCAGTCAACTTGGTGGGAGAGGCTCGTGGGTGCCTTTGCAACATGGCTCTCCTCAACCCGACTTTCGTCTTTGGCTGCTTAGTCCTCCTATACCTATCGTCCTTCGTCCTCCTTGCCGTATTTCGAATTCTTACGGGCATTTCTATTCAAAGAATCGGTTACTTCTCCTTGCGCCGCCTAGCATATACACCTCGAGATGGATGTAGGATCGAAATCAGGGGCCTCGGGCTCAACGTTCATCGGCCGACATTCGCCCAGCCAACATGGCTCAGCATTGTCCTGAGTGAGCTTGTCGTGACGTTGGATATCAATGAACTCGAAGGAAACAAACCGGCCGATTCAGACCCCGAGGGTAGTGATTCCGAAACTACGAAGGACAAGAAAGCAGATGCCACCACTACCGCCCGCCAAAAACCGCAGTTATCCCGGCGAGCCACAACTACAGTCGTTCGAAGCGAGACCTGGAAGAAACTTACGCATATCAAAGAAAAGATCAAACGACTGCATAGGAACATTAGCTGGCTCAAGCTGGTGGACGTGGTCGCGACCAACTCAGCTGTGAACATCGTGGATGTGGGCAATGTCCAGGTTGGAAGCTTCACTCTCGCTGTCGATACGCGCCGAAAGATGGTTGACCGCGTGCGCTTCTTCGCTCGTCTATCTGATCGCCATGGCGAGGACCGACAGGCAGAATGGACCGTTTCAGTCCGTAGCGTTTTGTTTACAGCTGACGGCAACGAATCTATGGAAATTCTCGATCAGTTGTTCATTAACGTACATGGACATCTATACAAGTCGATGGATGGTCTGCGTGAAGCTGCCATAGCCATCAAGATGGGGCGGCTACATATCCCCTTCGACGACCTGCAAGCATGCATGAGCAAGCTCAAGCAACGGCGAGCTGAGGTCAAGACTCCCGGCGCCGAGGACGAACCTGTTGATATATTTCTGGGTAAGGTCGTTCAGGAAATGGAGGAACCTGGAACAACAAACGAGGACCTGATGAGGACGGTTTCCGATTCCAAGGAGTTTTTCAGCTCTATCCTACGCGGTATCAAGGAAATTCAGTTTGCTGTCAGTTTTCTGGGCTTGAGTAAAAAGGTTGAATCAATTAAACCTGGATCTCATCCTATCCAACTGAATGCCGCGATGAAAGAGGTTGGCATAGATCTTCATAGATTGGACTCCAAGTCGCCAGCGCACCGGATGTATTTCCCAGCTGAGGCCATTGCGCACGAGGCTTTGGCTGCTGCGCTGTCCATATCTATCGGATTAGATGACGGTCACGGCCAACCCGAACGCCTTCTCTATATTCCAATGGCTACAACGACGATAAAAACCACGCTACTCTCAAAAACTGTTGAGATCTTCCGAGCCAGCACAGTGGACGAAAGGAATGCCAACATCATGTTTGCTAACTCTGTTGTCACTTCTCCATCGGTAGATCTAGATCCTCACCACTTGCCGCTCCTTATCGCCCTCCTCAAATCATCAAAACCAAAGACACCGAAAGCGCAGAGCGACAATCATCACCTTATCTCCCGCCTTTTGCCCAAAGCGAACTACAAGTTCTCCATGCACGAGCCTGTTGTTCGCATTAAACTCAAGCCGCTACAAAAGACAGAAGATCCAGATGATTTTGACCTCATTATCTCTTCAATCTCTTCTATCTCGCTTGACATTGAATCTTCGCATAGTCTAATCGCAGATCTGCACTATTCACTGGACGGATCTTTCAGACTTCAATCGCACGATCTCTATTACCAAACTAATAATGGCGAACGATTTAATCTTATCACCACAGAATCCCTCGATATGAAACTGCACCTGGGCGCTCGACCGGATGTTTACGTTGATGTATCGGGAAATCTGCAGTCAGCTTCAATCAGTATGGTCAGACCTGAAATCATTGACGGCCTTCGTCAGATCGTTCAAGAGTTGCGGATTGATGTGGAACCGGAAAAGGGCACAGTTTCTCGATCTAAGGGCGGTCAGAACTTCTTGCGATCTATGCCTGGCTGGTTGTTGAGGTCTCAGTTTGACGCCTCCGACTTGAACGTGGAGATTGCGGGAATTGATGAAGAAATCTCGGATGACACTCGTGGAGTGTTTCTGCACTGGGATACCGTTTCAACCGAATACCGTGCCCATCGGCTCGACGGACTTCAACGCCGGGCATCCAGAAGACGAGCCAATAGTCGTTCTGTCAATCAATCCGACTCAGACTGGACTCCTCCGTCATCTTCTCCTCGACTTAAGAAGAAACCGCAGAATGTCGGTGATGGACGAAAACTCACCCTGTTTGCTAGTGGAATCGAGGCGCAAATCATGGATGCCGTCGATACACTCGAGCCAGAGCCGTTCCTCAGTGTCCCACGGCTTGAACTCTCCCTTGGTGCGGCAAGTGATGTCAGTGGCCCAACATTTAACATCCAAGTGGGCGTGCGTTCAATCTTTGCCAAATATTCGCTGTACCGGCATTACGCTGTCGGGGTTGCTGTCATGACATTACGCAAAGCATTCATGCGAACTGGGCGTGACATCCCACGACCCAAGCAACAAGGAAGCTATATGGATATGGCTCCTACCGCCAACCGATTAGCTCCTCCAGGAACTCCAGATGTCGATTCCGGGCTGACTACTGTTACTCCCGAACTTGTCACTCTTGACTTCAAAGCATCGCTCGTACAACTCAAGGCCGATATGCCTCACGATCCTGCTATGATGCTGCACATGTATAGCTTGGAGCTGGGTCGACAGAGATGGTCCACCCCTTACATTGCAGCGAGACTTGTACGACTTTACACAGAACCACCGCGGATGCGCAACGTGTGGGCACGATTGGTCAGCATCAAGTCAGGTCGTCTTGATTTCCGGGAATCTCGCAGAAAGACAGCTTATGGAAGTGTTGTTGACGAGAAGATGGTCGATATAGTGACAGAAGCTGTCCGTATCGCCGTACCACACGAGGTCATCTTCAGCCAAGTGACTGACAATTTCATCAATGTCATCAAAGCCGTCCAGCAGTTACATCACCGCTTCAAGACGGGGACCAATGAGTACATCCTCGAAAAGAAACCCGAAGGACCCAAGTCGGTGCCCAAGGTGTCAGTACGCACACGTAACTTTCTGTTCGAACTTGAAGATGGTGGCTTTGAGTGGAAGCTAGGCATGATTTATCGCACTGGTCTTGTGGAGCAGACACAGCGAATTGCCCGAGAAAACGCGTTTAAGGTCAAGCTTAAGAGAGTTCGTGAAGAGGAGATTCGCAGAGGAACGAGTAAGTTCCGTTCTCGATCTACTTTCCCACGCGGACGACCTGAGATGGGCGATACACAAAGCACCAGAAGCCGAAGTGTGGATGCTTTTGATGGAAGAGACGGACGACCAAACTCCCAGCATGGAAGAATACCCCGGTACAACCCCAACACCGAGTCTCTGCGTGTCAATGGCGTTTCCAAGGTTACCGAACACTACGCCCGAAACCATCTTGACATGTTCAATGCCCAAAGCTGGAAGAAGCGGATCGATCGTGCTTATGAGCTCTCTCAAAACAGCATGAAGGAAGCTCGCGGTCAATTCTGGGGCGCCAACCAAATACCCGAGGACATTGAAGACTCTGAAAATCTACTCGAGGTACCGGCCAGACCAGCGCTCATGTCTACTGTTATCAGCGACTTGCATTTCACCATTGACAAGCCTACTTTCCCGATGAAAGATCTGCCAGATTTTCTTCACAAGATTGGCAAGGGCATGCCAAAAGATATGCAGTACAGTTTGCTGGTACCGATGCATATTGGTATTGCCATGGGTGAAGCCAAGGTGACATTACGGGATTACCCATTGCCGCTGGTACACATTCCTCCGATGAAATATGGACAATCCGCAAAGATCCAGGCCGTGTCCTTGAAGACGAATTTCGTTATCGCCGAAGAGTTCCGAGGGGTTGAGTCGACCCGTCGAGTCCGAGTCAATGTTGTTCCCCCAAGAAGCACGCTGCCTGGCGCTTCCAATGAGGGCAGTTTTGCAATCGAAGTCAGGCGTACGATAGGACCCGTCAAGTCTTACTCCGATGTGTACATGGACGTCAACAGCGCTCTGCCTACACGAATCACATGGGGTCCTTGCTATCAGCCTGCTGTTCAAGACATGATGATGGTCATTGAATCGTTCACCAAACCACAATTTGATCCATCGGAGCGTGTTGGTTTCTGGGACAAACTCCGACTCAACTTCCATTCCAGGATACACATGTCCTGGAAAGGCGATGGAGACGTCCATCTGGCCCTCAAAGGCACACGCGACCCTTATGCTATGACTGGCAATGGCGCTGGTTTCCTCATGTGCTGGCGAAACGACATTAGATGGAACATCAACGCTGATGATGACCCGAAGCGATTTATCTCAGTTGAAAGTGGAGAGTACATTCTTGCGGTTCCCGACTACAGCCACGAAGTTCGAGAGCAGGCTCGGCGGCAGTACGATGTTGAGGGATACCTACCTAACGACAACTACAAGTCCGAGGCAAGCTTTAAGAAGGTTGTCATGAAGTTGTCAGGTAAGGTCAAAGTAATGGCAGGCCTCATCTTCGAACGCGCTATTGAAGATGGGGTACGAAGTTTTGAATTCAGGCCTCACTATGACATTGTTCTCAAGAACCCGCACTTTGCTAAGCCTGACGAAAACGGTCTTCCTTATGATGCACTGCGTGGCTTCAGAAGTCGACACATCCACCTTTCTATTGCAATCCATGCGCCGGTCGACCGTGACTGGCTGTCTGATAACCCAGAGCCCTCGCGAAGCTACAACACGGTCCATCTCACACCCAGGTTCTTTACCCACTTCTTCAACTGGTGGGGATTGTTTGGACAGCCACTGTCGTTACCAATTCGCCAAGGTAGTCTCTTCCCTGGCCGTGAGAAGAACAGCAAAAAGTTCGGTCGACATTTGGCGACTGTTAAGTACAATATTCTGCTTGCGCCACTCTTCCTAAGCCACATTTACAAGCACAAAGATGTCGAAGATCATTCAGAAAACGCAGTCTCCGCAACTGGTTTGAAAGTGCGTTTCGACAGCTTTTCGCTTGATCTTCATCAACGTCGAGAAGAGTTCAACACCCTTGGCAAAGCTAATAAGCATGACAACACGAGCAAGACATCGGGTATCAAGATCCATGCTGCTCAACTTGACCTCGTTAGCGCCGACGTCCGAGCAGTATCAGCAAGCCTGAAGGGAACAACTACAGAGGCCATTAAGAAAGGATCTATTGCTACACTGATGAGCGAATCCGATGAAAAGCCGGATTTGTCTCGATTTACCATCCCCGACAACGATTTTAGCTGGATCGATATGGACGATTTTGTCGAGCTCGACTGGATAACGCCAACTGAACCTCATCCTGACACCAAGATCCTGCCCCTGGCATACGCCCCTCGCCTCACATATTTCCGACAAACAGACATCGGCGGTGTTATTGCCGGAGATCCAACACGAACCAGCCCCTTTGGAAATGAACCCACGCATTTTTGCGTCATGAGGCATGACGATGATCCACGTCGAATACAAAGCCAGCTCATCAAGGATCGTCTTGATCAACTGGGTGTGCAAATGCAGGCCCACGACCGTGATGTGGGTGAAGCGGAGCTGAAGGTCATCAAATGCGATTCCAAAGACCGCACTGCAGTAGAAGAGTTCAAGGCTTACCAGAAGCACACGGAGGTGCTCAAAGAGAAGAAGGAGTTTCTAGAATCAATGCTCAACCAAGCCAGGATGAGAGCCCCCCCTAGCACGCACAGAGGCAGCAATGATGGACGGAAACAGTCGGGCGAATCATCACTTCCCTTCCAGGATGAGACCATGGAGATCCCAGCAACCAGTGAGTTTGAAAGCGAGTTCAATAACCGTTTCGTCATCCACAATTTGCAACTCAAGTGGAACAACACACTACGAAACATTGTGCTTCGCTACCTTCATCAGAACAGTCAAAGGCGTGGTTTTACCTACTATCTTTCTCGACCTGCTATCAAGTTCATTCTAGACATTGTCGAGGAGCAGAACAAGGCCAAAGCAAACAACAAACCAGGCAAGGCCAAATCAACATATAGTCGACAAGGCGGTCGAAGGAGCTCTCGCGCGTCTAGCATCCGGGACGATGAAACTCCTTTGGACTTGGAGGAACGAATCAAACGCATTCTGGGCGATGGTCGCAAGTTCACATCTGCTACCTGGGGTACCAATGCAGAGGGTGTTGTAGAAGGATCTATCGAAGACTTGGTAACTGGAATCGCCGAAGAGTTTATACCCCAAAGCAGCTATCACATTCGCATCATTGCACCACAGATTCAACTGCAGAGCGACAAGAACAAGAAGAACGTGGTGCTGGCAACTGCAAAGGGAATGGAGCTCAAGGTGATGGAAGTCATGGAGAAGGAGAGAATATCGGACAACGTCAGCGGTCTTGTTCAACGCCGATTCCTGGTCAACATGGACAGTGTCCAATTCTTTGTCACACATCGCAAGTGGTTCCAGACCAGCCTTGTATCGATGTACGTTGGAAGCAAATATGGCGCACCGAGTGGTTCTTCCTGGCCGCCCTGGGTTCCTATCGAGGTTGTCTTTGACTTCCAGGCGGATCCTTTCGGTTTCAAACGCGTCGTCCAGAAAACTTCAGCTATGGTGCGTTATGATAAGTACAATACGCTGCGTCTGAAGTACAACGACGAGGTGAATACCGATGGCAATGAGGGTACTTCGCAAGACAATGTGGAGAACCGCATGGACAATCTTTGGGTTGAGTTCCCAACGGCCAGAGCTCTCTGCAACTCATCCCAGTACTACGCATTGTACGTTATCGTACTGGATCTTCTCATGTACAACGAGCCCTTGGAGAAGACACGAAGCGAACGTTTGGAAAAGATCATTCTCGCCTCTGATTTTAGCGACTTGAGTGGCGCTCCTGCCATGGTTCAGAAGCTACAGCAACGCATCAGGCAGATGGAAGAAATCAAAGATCATTTCCAGATTTATGCCAAGTACTTGGACAAGAAGGGCTGGCAAGACCGCTTGCACCTTGAGAAGGATCTGGCAGCTTGTGAAGATGAGTTGTTCTTCATGATGAAAGCCATTACCTCGTCCCAGAGGAAGTACGACGTCAACTCGGATGACAGCACAGGTCTTCTAAAGTGGAACATCACTGTTCGAGACGTTGTTTGGCATCTGATGCAAGACTCAAATGAGCCTTTGGTGGAGTTGCAACTGAAGGACCTGGAGTACGATCGGACGGACAACTCTGACGGTTCTCACGTCAACCTCGTCCGCGTTGGAAAGGTCCTTGGTCTCAATTTGTTACCCGATGCTACATACCCCGAGATGGTAGCACCGTACATCGACCCTGAGAGAACGCATGCTCAGGAAGGCGAGCACAAGGAGATGATCCGGGTTTACTGGCACATGTTGGAGGCCATTGCAGGCATTCCCGTCATGGATCGCTTCGAAGTGAACCTGTTCCCAATCAAGGTACAACTAGAGCGTGAAGTGGGCAAGCGACTCTTCGAATACATCTTCCCTGGCATTAATGGAGAAAAAACGGCCGCCACTAAGAACGACTCGCCATTCATGATCAAGCAGGTTGATCAAGAAGAGGATGAGGATGACGAAGAGGACGGTGGAGGTCTAACACCTTCCTACACAAGGCAATCATCCTCATCATCTTTCTCGACGGGCTCGGGCTCTCTTGAGCTCCGATTACGTCCTACCTTGACATCAAACACCAAAGCCGAAGCACCCCCAGGAAAAGGTTTGAGCGTCAACACAGGTAACGAAGGCCATTCATTCCGCCTCTTCCGTGCCCCCGGAACATCCAAGACTATGCTGAAGAAGGCATCTCATGAGTCACTCCGATCCAACATGGGCCCAAGAGTTGGTATCACACGCGCTTCCACGGGCCGTTCCTCTAGGGAATCGCACGACTCGAGAGAAAAGAAGTCGCGTTTCGGTCTGGGAAAGAGGCATAACAGTGAAAAGCAGCCATCGGATGATCTCACTAAGATGATGACACGTGCTAGCCATTTCATGACGTTTGCGTCCATCAAAATGCCGTCTGTGGTTCTTTGCCTCAGTTACCGAGGTAAAGAGAATCGCAACATTGAGGATGTACACGATTTTGTCTTCAGGATGCCGAACATCAACTGGGAAAACAAGACCTGGTCCAACTTGGATCTAGCCTTGGCTCTCAAGAAGGCCGTAGTTAGGGCCCTGGTCTCACACACAGGTGCTCTCATTGGAAACAAATTCTCGAAACATCGACCCAATGCCGAACAACGAGACAAGCTACGGGTACTGGCTAATAGCTCAGTCCTCATTGCGCCGTCTTCTTCGGGTGGATCTCAGCATCATCCCGGCAGTATTAACGATAGCGATGATTCCAGCATGTACGGTTCCTCTCCTGTCGACTTTTCCCGGTCACCCCCTCGAAGTATCCGAGCTGGAAGCACACACAGCAGTGTACGACCGTCATCAGCAGTGCGACGCCGCAGTCGAAGCTCGAGTGTCAAGAGTCGAAGATCGCATCGCAACGGTGGCACAGCCCCTGCTGCTCATGGTCACCATGCCCCTCATGTGCCGGCTTTCCTTATGATGACGCCGCCAACGCCGATTGAAGACAACCGTGGCGACCGACAACATCATCATGGCGTCGAACTTTTGCGGCCAGGAACGGCAAGTCCGCAAAGTAGCATACACAGCGGTATGAACAGCAGTATGCATAGTCAGCATGGGCTTATGCACGGTATAACGCATAGCACTTCGCACACTAGCAGCATACATAGCACCCAGAGCGGGCACAGCAATATTCCAGTGCCCATCGCACAGCAGCCTAGGCCTGGATTTAGAAGAATTCCAACGGGCATGGAGCGACCGGCATCAAGCATGAGCAACCACGACTCTGGAAGTGGCTCTGGCGTACGCAGGAAGGGCGGTGCGAGCAATCTCAAGGACAAGCTTAGCGCTCTGACGTCCCGTATCGGCAACCGAGAGAGCAACCATTCACAACAAGAAGATGATTCGGAAACGTTGGACGAGTCGGCACCCGCGCCCACACCTAAGAGCAGATCGAGGCGGTCGTCGAGCCACACGGGCCCACGACTCAGCTGGACACCCAGCAGGATGAAATCGAGCTAAGGAGTAGGGAAGGTCATGCCACTTCACAGTGGCAGTAATGAGTACGAGAGAGTTGGAGTAGTTTATAGAAACATGGTAAAATAGGCGTATAGGTTGGATTAGAGAGGGTTCTTGTTCATTCTTTTGCATACCCTGACGTCCCTCGTTGAAAACCAGGATGCAGGAACATAACATGGCATAGCATAGTGAGCGAGGTCTATTGGATGGAAGTCCCAGTGTTGGAGTAGGGATGAGCCCTAGATCAGTCTTGATGGATAGGGGGCAACCTCGGCAAAGAAATGCTTGGGAGGGAATTTTATATGTAATACAAAAGAATTGATGTTATCATTTTCATTCACAATTGCAAGTTCATGAGATGTGTGGCCCAGAAGGTAAAGTTTAACGGTTTGTTCAATGCTCAAATTATATGACTTCCATGGTATCGATGCTTCCCCCAAGTATACCCAACCACAATGCTGTATGTGTCCATCACTGCGCCATCTTTTAAACCAGCGAGTGTATTCAGACGTAATAAAGAACGCTTAACGTGAAGAATGTATGTGTATGTATGTGCATAAAGTGTTTCTCGTCCCGTAGCACAGACAATTCGTCTACTGTCGTCGACCAAGGACGTTGAAGAGACTTGTCCTGGGGTTCTCGATGGCACCGTCAAAGGTCCTTGCTCGGTTGGCCTCGCTTTCTGGGGTGTTGTACTTGGCAAAAGAACGGTCGAACTTTGCGGATGTTGTAGCGAGTTGGGAGCTGACGTAGCTACCGATGAGGGCGAAGCTTCCGACGGCCACGACAACGGGAAGGGCCCTTTTGAATTGTTAGAATGTTTATTCAATAAATGAACTGAATTGAGTTGGTTGAACTTACTTGGGGTAACCAGCGGGCTTGGGAACGATGGCAGCCATTGTGTAAGTTGTGGTGGTTTAAGGGTGTAAGTGAGAAGACTGGTAGAGCGAGAGCTTGCGATTGATACTGAGACGAGTAGAGAAGACTGTATTGCTAATGAAGAATCACTCCATTTTGACGAGTTCCCCAGAGTCTCTTATACTCATTTTCACTATACATGACTTATTTGCGCCCGTTGATCATGAGCCCGTAGGATTCTCAGTCGCCAATTGATAGTCGGTCGATGGTGGTGTGATTGTAGGTGAGGGCCCCTGGGCAGTCTGACCTATTCGGGCGATTCCGGGGAACAAGGGCTTTCCAGATCTGGAAACTTGGGGTGAACTGACAGAATTTACGAGGATGTTTATTATTTGGGGATTTTTTTATTGAATGTACATTAATTGTCCTTTTTTGGTGGTGGTTAATTTATCTGGAGGTGTTGATGCATGCACTTTATTAGTGGAGCGGCCAGTCATAGTGAGGATATTAACTACCAGACTCATATTATCAATTATATAGAATTAATCTTGGTATAACTAAACAAACGCTATACAAAGCCTCATACTTTGTGTCCGTGAGTAAAGATTCCGGCTCCTGCCGGAATGAAGTCCTCGCAACTGTCGACGTCTCTCATGCTGGCCTCATGTTACCTCTTTGGGCGCTGACCATCTGACGATCTGGAGGCGGGGTCCACCGAACATCAACACAAGGCCAACACAAGGTAGCAACTCGGCTCTGTAATTCATCTTCTCGGTCCCTAACTACGGCAATCTTTCAGGCCTGTTCTCCAGGTGGCCTTGTCAAGTTGTCGGGTGGCAAACCTGTTGGACCGTCCTAGTGGTGCCATACCCCAGATAACATCGAACAAGGACGAGAACGCAACGCTCGCTCCCGACAATTCAAGCACCCCCTGTTTGATTCGTCTGTCTCCGTGCTTTGAACGATAAAAGAGGACATGTGATTTACAGTGAAGGGGTTGGCTGTGTGTTCGCTCGCAGAATTGAGTCTTGGGTAAGGATGAATCAAATCAATAGTTGACCGACCATTCGCTATCTAAAATCATTCCTCGCTGGAGAATCATTTTGATTAGACAATCACTTCGGTTTTTGTACATGCAATTCATAAATACCTGGCCACCACCACCAACAACGTTGATCTGGAGTATTCCTTGTGCTGTGATTTCTCATGTTGATCAACGTATGCACCTTGCCAATCTCATCATCCCTCTTCCCCCTCTGTAAGTCTGTCCAACGCATCCCATGTCAAATGCCCTTGAAATGAGATGCCCTTTCATTACAGCACTCGATGACGCTGTAGATCGACGCAGTGGATGATCAAGCAAGCGGTGTCATGCTCACTGTCGTCGACGATCGTCAGATCATGACATCTCGACCTCTACTTCGCGCCGCGAATATAAGTCACTATATTCGTAAGCAGGTCATAATCGGATGCAACCCCGGGTAACTATGCCGGAAGCTATCATGGGCGCTCCAGCCTCATGAGATGACCCGTAGGTGTATCTTTGTTGAGATCATATCCATCTTCCCAGGTACATGGTCTTTCGCTTAGCTGGCCTTGGGTCGCGATTAGGGTCCTAACTTGTTGGCGATTGAGGATCGATAGTTGGGATTGGACTCCGGGCGATCTTCAAGGCTAGGTCAAGCCAGTGTGGAACATCCTGTGGGTGTTGCGCCTCCCGTAACGCATCCACGGCTGCTATCGCGAGCATCGCTCGTAGGGTGAAATGAGCGTCGTTTCCAGGCGAATGCAGATTGTCATGGGGGATGCCAAGTTCTCTCATCAACTGGCCGAGCGAATACGGGAAAGTCGCCCGAAGGGGGATATACGAGGCATGACAAACATCCAACCAGAATTTCTGTTGCATTGTAGCCCCAAAATCTTTCATAGCTAGGAGATCCCTGCGGCCGGAATACACAACGCCCACAATCTGTGGTCCATGGTGCAAGTGGTCGATCTTTTTTTTTAGTTCGCGTGCTGATATTGATTCCGACTTACCAAATAGGAAACCGTCCTCTTCAGGGACCTTACTTTCAACGCAGTACTGATAACTTTGGATCAATCGGCCTGGATATGGGGGGTCTAATGGGGACAGGGCAACGTCTAGGATATTCTTGGTGTCGAGAACAGATACACCTATATGACCCGAGAGGGTGCGTCCCGTCTTTCGTCCATCGATTTCCCAGACTTCCTTCTTGACCTTGTCAGCATCGACGCAGATGAATCTGACGTCCCTCATGCATGAACGTGGAAGAGGAGGTCCTAAGCCCATGATGCGATGTCGGTATTTTCCGTAGCCCAGGGATTCCCGAAGGAAACTAGTTGCTGTAACTCTTCGCACCAGTCGCTGGTCGACGGGATTATGATATAATTCCTTAGAATACGGAACTTTCAGAGACCATCCATAGTCATCTTTGACAAAAGCCAATTTTTCGGCATACGACAGGCCTTTTGGAATTCTGGACCCCTCCTCGTATTCATATTCATCACCATCAAGAGATTGTGCGGTCCGTTGCGTAGATATTTTGATGGTCTTTGTCTTTCTGCCGAATAGCTTCTCCTGGTGGTAACCCGAATAAGCCTAGCCCTGCTGAACAAGGCCGGCGAGGGGGCGAGCCTGCTAAGGACCTCGATCATGAGGGCGTGCTCAAATACTTTGTCTGCTGGTAGGCGATATGAGATTGATGTCGAGTCAATAAAAGGAAGCATCATCAAAGATTCGAGGAACTCAACACCCCAGCACGTGACATCGCCCCGCCCGTATCCTTGAGGCATAGAGTTTTTCCATTGCGTCGGGATGCATTGCCCTGCTGGTCATGGGCAATCAATCAAGCAATTTATGGTAGTGCGGTATCTACTCTAATTGTTGAATTACCTTATGCATAGTCTATATATGGCAAACATGATCTACTAGGTAGTGAGTATGGACTCCTTTTCGGCCAGGATCTGCGATGTGGTGGGTATACTATGTACATCATCCAACATTAATCATCACAACGTGGGTCAATAAGCTTAACAGCAGGTCAAACTCTGAACTCTTCTTATCAGAGCTCTCACCAAACTCTATGTCTACGAGCAACGTTGCCTCAACCGTTCATGCTGCCAAGGGAAAATACAAGGCACTAGCAAAGTTTACTTGAAGAAAAAGACGTTGAAGGAAAATAAGAATATCATAAGATTCGGAGAGCATCTGTTAGCTACCTAGGTATCTAATAGTTTAGACGAATCCAATCCAATTTAATTTCCAAGAACATCTTCTCTTCTTTATTAATCGACATCAGCTAGCATATCCTTATTTCAACAGTATCTCAATTCCTGGGACCGCTCAGCCATCACGCCAGGCATCGCAATTTTTGGGGAACCGAGGTAAGGGGGATCGGACCGACTCCAGATTTTGCGCAATGTTGGGTGGGTTGAAATTCTTTACTGTTCCACACTTGAGCTTACATGAACCTGGTGAGGGGAATCACGAGACAACAAAAGCTGTTTGTTGCAAATGATGAGACTGCGTAGAGTCGAAAGGAATAACTAAGAACATTCCAGAGCAACTCCATACATGCTTGACAATGCACAATCTTCAGCCCTCATTGGCGGGTTCCATTCTGCATAGTCCACAGGTTCCTTGTCCCAATCCCACAGTCACAAGACTTTAAACGGTCGTCCCGCTTGATCGAGAACCCCCCCCATGGGCAATTCTTTATCCCCGTAGTTTAGTCTGGGTATAGAAACTATTACATGTCAATATCCACCACCAGCCATGACCCGCGGCCCGAAGAGGCACCCCAAGCACAAGCGTCCACCAAAAATTCGCAAAAGTGACGTGTTAGTCACCAGGTTTATTTTCCTTCAAGTCTCTAGCTGCATCTCCATTGACCAATCGTCCACAAACCATGACGCCCCACAGCGTCCAAGCTCTGTCGATTCTCATCTTTCTCCGGAGACTGAAACAACTTCTCCTTTGATACAACTTCTTACTCCATCATATCAACTACTGCTGCTGCTATCATGATCCTTCTAGGGAATCTGTAGGTTACGCAGAGTTGTCAAACACGAAATCCTGGAGAACCCCTGTCCCTCTATTCAGAACAACCATGGTCTCGCTCGCGTACGCCGATCAAAAACCGCGTAATCGACATGAGAATGCGCTGGTGGAATTCAACACCACCAAAGATGGGCCCTTCCAGCGAAGCTATCCCCGTAGATGCACGCCCCATACCGTTACCAGAATTACCTGAATTTCAGACCGGATCCCAAAGGGACGGTTCGCCTGACTTGGAAGACTTCCCAAATGGCCTCTCCCATACGCTATGGCTGCCGCAATCTCATGCCTCCGATTCAACCACGAGGCGAGTCTATCGCGGATTCGCAGATGAGAAAGAAGCTACCTTCTTCGCCTGCTGTCGGCAGTATCCGAAGGCCGTTGGGTGGTCAATCTTGCTTTTCTTGACGGTTGTCATGGAGTAAGTCGCATCATCATGAGACATAAAACCACCTTAGCTAAAGAGAAATAGAGCCTATGACAAGTCCCTAATTACAGGCCTCTTCGCTTTTCCAGCATTTAGACAGAAATATGGCCGACCGACTATACCGCGGGGCGCAACCGTGGATGAGCCGGTCTATGAGATCTCACCCTCATGGCAGATGGGCTTGCAGAACGCTGCCATTGCGTGCGAGATCATCGGTCTTCTGGCACATGGCTACATCACAGATCTAATCGGATATCGAAAGATGATGCTCGTCAGCTTGTTCTGGATGTGTATTGCTGTCTTCCCCGCCTTTTTTGCGCCCAGTATTGGCGTTTTGTTGATTTCACAAGCTCTCTCCGGTAAGCCGCCACATGCCCAATTCTGCGAGATAAAAGCTAACTGCTCCTCTCAGGCCTATCATGGGGTGTCATCGAGATTCTAGCGGCCACATACTCAGCCGAAGTCGTGCCAAATGCCCTGCGTCCCTTCGTCCTGAGCAGCATCAACATGTGCTGGCTCGTAGGACAGGTAATAGGTACGGGAATTCTTCGTTCCCTGGTACACGAAACTTCGCAATGGTCCTATCGTCTTCCTTTTGCGTTGCAATGGGCCTGGGCGATACCGCTGTTGTTTGGTGTCTGGTTCGCCCCCGACAGTCCATGTAAGGCTTCATCCATACACATCATCTTACCCATCTAACATGTCAATCAGGGTGGCTTATTCGCCATGAACGAACAGAAGATGCTAAAAGAGCTCTTACTCGTCTTTGTAATAAAAACAGTACCGATATCGAGGACACGATCTCACTAATGAAGCACACAAACAAGATGGAGAAGGACAGCAACTACGGCGGAGCCAGCTACAAGGACTTATTCAAGGGCGTCAACCGTCGCAGGACCGAGATTTCATGTATGGCCTGGATTTGCCAGGCGTTCAGCGGCTGGTCACTCACCTCATACGCGCCATATTTCTTCGAACAGGCCGGCTTCAGCGCATCGATCTCGTTCAACCTCTCAACAGCCTGCTACGGAGTCGGCATCGTCGGCGGCATCATCGCTTGGATTCTACTCCCCTTCGTGGGCCGTCGAAAACTCTACCTTTACGGATTAATAGCACCCATTGCCCTCTTGACTGCTGGCGGCGTGGTTTGGGTTGTGCTGCGCGATCCGACCGGCACTAATTGGACTTTGGCAGGCCTGATCATCGCCATGACCTTCATATACGACATGACCATTGGCCCCGTCTGTTACATCGTTGTCGCCGAAATACCTTCTACCCGACTACGAGTTAAAACCGTCGCTCTCGCAAGAGTGACGTACAATCTTTGTTTAATCTTCAACAATATCATCATGCCAAAGATGCTTAATCCATCTGCTTGGGATATTAGCGGCGCGTCATGCTTTCTTTACGCAGGGACGAGCTTTTTCTGCCTGATATGGTGTTTCTTCAGGCTGCCTGAAACGAGGAAGTTGACCTTCCTGGAGTTGGATATTCTTTTCGAGAGAAAAGCGGCGACGCCAAAGTTCAAGGAGCTGCAGGATAGGCTCGAGGATAGCGCGTATCTCTCTATGACGAGAACGGAGCGCTTAACGAACTGGCATGGATGGTTAGCTTACTCATAATAACGATATTAATGATATTGATTTGACGTTTAACACGAATAATGCTACTACGTTATTGTACAATACGTCGGATCTTGTGGTGCTGAGGTGACTTGTCGGGATTCTGGATATGAGGGAACACAACTCGACGTCCGCGCAAGGAAGAGATAGAACACACAGCAAACAATAAGGACTTGGCGTAACTTCGCTTCGACTGAACACTCATACGATAGAAGCATAAAGCTGAGTCTACAACATGGTTCCCTAGACCCTTACCTATGCTCTAGGGTGAGGACACCCGCAAGCTGGTCTTTCGACGCCCATTATTCGAACATAGCGATTGCAACACGCGTCCGCCCCAGATTGTCGGCCTGACACACGCTTTCCATTTGTATTCACGACTCTATGACGGAACATGGACTCAAAGGCGACCTTGCATTCAGTTAGGCTGGGAACCTGGCCGTGGCTTGTCACTTAACATCGTCTCGTGGTAGGCTTGCACAACGAAGCTCTGAGCCTGGGATTAACATACGCATATTTCGTCGTGTTACAACCCAGTGAAATCCATTTTCATGATATACCTGTTCTCGAGGAGCTGCCTTCAGTCATATTAACGTCAACCCGGCCGTTCCATGTTAAGCTCCACCCTCTCTCCAAGTCCAACTCGCGATCCAGACATCATTTTCACTCAAATAGCCAGATCGATTGCAACTTATAATGTAAGAGACTCTAATAGAGCTTCATTTATCTTATTGTTACTAACCAGTGATTGTACATAGTACCGCGATGCGGTTTTAATCCCCAAGCATGCCAATAAGAACCGGGGCACGACAGGCAGGCCGAGACAAGCAGATCCGGCGACTCCGGCGTTCTAAGACATGTTATGCCTTTGTGCCACTTCTCGCCGATACTTCACCTAGAAAAAAGATGCAGACTTCGTAAACGACCACGTTGATGGTCACACAAAATGAAAGTCGTTGATGACTAACTTGGGAGTATCTCGAACGACAAAATAGACAGAATTGTCACCATTCATATAAGCAGGTCGCTTGTTATATATACACAGATGTGCGAGTATAAGGTGATTATATTAGCCGATGAAGGATGTTGGCCATGGTTGGATTACAACCAGCGATCTATCCGGGAGAAGCATGCGATTTCAACCGCCAACCTTCTCCTACGCCATCCTCATATTGTGAAAGTACCGTGGAATAAGCATTAGATGACTCGTCTCTTCCTATTTTTTTTTATTGTGCTTACATACTAAAGGTCCATGGATCCAATTGATGCGAACGAGAATAGAAGCAAGTTACTTCATGGCGGTGTGGCTATGAGCCCGAGCCATAAAGATATCCTTCGACCATCCAATCTTTGTCTCGAGCTGATTGCAAACTATATCTATATCCCATTTATACTAAACCTTAATACTACTCTTTAGTTGGAAATTTTCAAAGAGTATAAATTCATATCAAATATTAGATTTTTTTCCATTTGTTCTCTAGCTTTGCTTAAAAGTAAATAATCTCAGAGGCATAAGAGTTAAGACTAAAGAAATATGATTTTCGATTTGTTCTTAGGAAAGGTTACCTCTAGCAGGTTACAGTGAACACGCAGAGTATGGAATTGCAACTTGCTTCTAGCGTTATATAGATAAATGTTATATATGGAGTTGAAAATCACTTCACCCAGAAATAAGGTTACGAAATCATAACAGGACTAATATTAGAATATAATTCAGTAGAGGACAAGAGTATGTTAGCCACATTACATGCGAGGAACGCTGTGGTATAATATATGGTTTATTAATTCGAGAGTATGTCTCTAGTCACGGAGATCTAGATCTCAATGCCTTGACAGGACGTCTTGTAGATATAAATTAACATATATCAATTGATGTTTCAATGACTTCATGAGCTCTTAGCTCTCATCTAAGGACAATTTCCTTCACCACTTGTGTATTTCCTCACGTTGCTGTTCTAAAATATCATAGATAGACGACAATTACTGAGTTGCATCTATATAGATAGGAAAAGTCTCCGCACTTCATAGAAAGTCAGACAAGGATTAGGCCTCCCATAGCCGTTAGTACGGCTGTCTAGACCACCACTTTGTAATTATGTATAAAGTTATGCACCGCCGTCATGTCTCTTCTCTTCAACTACTAATTCTCAATACAAAAAGGCAGCTGGGATGTCTCATATTCGACGGCACTTATGTGAGGCGACCTATCTAGGAACTTTTGCTACTGTACCAGAAAGTCTTGTCTCCTTCTTGTAGTGGCTAGCTCAGACCCCGGCCTCCGATGCCAAGCATCCCCACGAAGCACATGTTCATATTACCCAAGGTATAGATAAGTGAATACCCATTTAACATAGTAGGCTTCAAAAGTGCCATAGGTCTAACGTGATTCTGATCGTCCGGCTAGGTGGCTCAACGACTCGACTCGTAGTCCGCTCTAACAGGGCTTTCTATATCGTGCCCTATTTTGCTCAGCTAGGTAGGCATGTATCCCAACAAGGGATATAAATCTCCCCACAGATTGCAAATTACATAATTCACCGCCTCACGACTTCATCCGGTCTGCAGTCACGAGACTTTGAGCAGCGTATTTTAAGAAGCGGTCTAGAACATCGTGGGTAAGGGGAGGATAGGAGATTCGTCTCCGCTGTCACACACGCCCCTTGAGCGCCGCTAAAGCACTGCAGAACAAAGTGCACCGTAGCGCAATAAAAAGGAACCTTGTTGAGAATCTTCCTATTTTGCGTTATTTCCCTTATCGTCAGCGGGGAATCATCGACTTCTCCCGTAGTCGAAACATCGATAATTAATGCGCTTACAGCCCTGCCCTTCCTAGCCCCTGACTAGCGTCTGACTCAATGCAATCTCACGGCTTGCCCCCCACAACAAGAACAAAAGAAGGGGTCTTCTAGAAGTTCTTTTGTCCCACATGATCGGAGCGCCTAAAGAACTGCTTGTCACTGTTACTGGCATGGCATAGCATAGCATGTTGCCATTGCTCCAGTTTTGCCCGGATCAGAAACATAAAGAGAAGGTCCATAGCGGATAGAGTGAAATAAGCATGTTAGCCGAAATTGCCAACAACTCGTTTCCATGGCGTGTCAGTCGGCTCCAGTAACTGTTGACCACGCGTTGCTGTTGCTGAGCAATCTGAATCATCTATCGGTGACCAGGAAGCCAAGGTGCAGGTAATAATTTTGGTGAGGTGGTTGGGCACTCGTGCATTGCCCAGCCCAAGTCTAGCTGGGCCGTTTTCGGCGACCCGTCTCGAAGGTTTCCAAAAAGGCCAGCTAGAAATATTAGCTGAGATGCAACGGCAGAACAAAGAGAGTAAATAATGGGAATGTGTTCATAAAATATGTAAATGTTTACAAATGGATATCCAAACAATAGACCGCTCGATGCCTTCCATGCCGTCTGCGCCCATGCTTCTCGCCGTCTCAAAGGGCGGTCGTAAATCTGTAATGTGTACCAGTCCTGCAAAATACAATAATCTTCTCCCGATTCGCCGGACTAAATGCTCTGTTCCTGTTGGCCCCGAATGCCAACTCCTCTCAACAAATGCCATGACTCCTCCCTCTCCTTACCGAACCCTCTCCGAACTGCATCCCTAGAACTCTCCATAGCCCCGGACATGAGCGGAATTTCGCTCAGTCGTAGCCGATCCCGCTTGGGCGGGGTTCAAATGCCGGAGAGGCCTGTCTGAAAAAAAAGAAAAAGTAAAGAGAATTTTGTTCATGTACAGAAGTAAATCCACGCCTTGCATTCCAGTAATTGTGTGCTTTTTCTCCACCTCGCGGCGATAGAAAGGGGGAATAAATAAATGAAAAAATTGTGTAATGACGGAAAACTCCTGAAAATGCCAGTCGCTCTCTAAAATGATGAATATTCCCATGTCTAATGGGAATTGTGATTGGATGGTGGTGTGTTGATTGACAAATAGCCTCTGAATACCGAGGCCCAGTTGTTTCGGGTTCGTGTTCAGTGGCCAATCTGCGTCAGAGTTGATTGATTTCGACCCGGTCTTTCCGACTCAGGACCCAGTCAACTTGTTTTGCTCCCTGGGTCTGCTCCGGAAAGTCGTGCTGCACTTGGTCGGGTTGTGGGACCGTGGCTCGTGGAAGACCTTCCAAAACCCTTCCATTGAGATGGGGGGCAAAAAATTTGCATCATAGCACCCAATGGCATGGATAAACGTCAGGCACTCCGTAATGCGCCCACGATGTGGGTCCCCAGCCGGCTGCCCTTCCGTTGGTTGTCCTGCCTGAATCGGTATTGTAGCAATGCAAAGAAACCATGGCCAGGTACAGTACATGACGTGTTAACAATCCTTGCATGCCGTAAAAATGCTGAATTGACGTCTTCTGTATTGGTGTATCGCTTGTACTTTGCGGCACAGCATCGTGAGCCTATGCCGTGATAGGAATCCATCGAGCCGGGACTCCGTTGGCTGTCATCTCGTAGGGCTTCGTTGACATTTGTCGTGGGGGAAGTGCGAAACGGGCCCGGCCAGCTCGCTTGTCGTCGAGTTTTCCACGTTTGCGCATAGCCATCTCCATCACAGCGATACGGATGAAGTCGGAGTTCTCACGCATTTCCCGCTGTCGCATGCCCGGAGCTGTCTGAGTGGGGACCTGCGGCTGTTGCTGCTGAGGAGCAGGGGCAGGCTGTGACTGGAGCGAGGTAGATGGATAAGAGTTTCGGGTGGAACCCGGAGCTGTTCGGGAGCGCTGGATCTTGTAAGTACGCATTTGAATTGATGCAGCAAAAGTTCCCGCAAAGACCGTCTTTGTGGGCGGTTCGATCCTCGAGTTCGTGGTAGGGTTAAGATAGCGACGCATAGCTGCCGAAGGCATTTCCTCCGAAACGGGCGGGCGACGCTCGTCGGCATAAGGAACATTGGGGTCGATAGTGAGAATTGATCGAGTCAAGTAATCATCCGGTGGGATAGAAGGAAGGTTGAGAACCGAGAAGGATCGTGCAGCTGATCGCAGAGCCCGGAGCGAGGCTGTCAGGTTCGACTTGAACACAGACCTCAAGGGCTTGAAAGGCTGCAGAAACTGAGACTTGGGCTGGACCTCCTCAGGCTGGTTAAGTGTGCTGAAATCCAACTCGTCGATATCCAGTGCATCTCCAGCCAGCGGGTGCTCATCCATGGAGCCAGGCGGAGAGATGACAGGCTCAAGCGACTTTCGCATGGGGGTGGATTTAGTTCTGCGAGAGCATGGGCTTGGGGTCCTTGGGCTTCCAAGAGATGAAAGACATTCGCTGGAGAATGACTCGTCCAGAGAAGGGATGGAATCGATGGAGTAAGTCCTGGTACACATACTGGAACCAATGTTGCAATCGCTCACACTATCGTCATCATCGTGGATGTCCTGTGGAGGGGAAAGAAGCATGTCCAGAGGGCTGCTGAAGGTCCAGCTCAGTTCCTTCTCCGAGCCATGCTGACACTCGATAACTTCTTCCACCGTCAGGACCTTATCGGAGCGGCGACGGTGTCGTTGAAGCTGCTTGTGCCTGGGGATGTCTGTAACAGCCAGGAGCGCAGCCAGAGATGGTGAAAGTTTATCTGAAGATCGAGAGTCACTGCTTCGTTTCCTCTGGGATGTATGTCGCTTCTGGGGATGGGCGCCATATCGATGGTTGTTGGTGGTAGGGATCTTGACTGGGCTCGTGGGCGTGGTCGGCCTCATCGTCAAACTAACAGTAGTTTTTGGTGGGCTCGAAGGGGAAAGACTGGAAGTCTCCCGCCAATCCTTGCGTTTACCCATTGTTGCATCGGAGGTCGAATGAGCTGAAGATATGGTGACTTTAATGTGCGTGTTGCTATCGTCATACTTTGGCGACCAGCGCGGGAGTGAGAATGTGGTCGACTTCGCCGTCGTAGTGGTTGAAGCCGCCAACTTGGTGGTGGATGCTGGTGGCGATTTATACGGTTGGTATATACTGTTTACCGAGGGAGACTGAGACGACAGCTGATGAGGAGAAGATGAAGTATGTAGAGGAATGGGAGAAGACGAGGGTGAGGAGGATGATAAACGAAGAGGAGTGGGAGTAAGGGCGGGAGATAAAGAGGGAGTCGGAATAGATAAAGTATTGTGATTACTAGTATCGGTAGTACAAGGGGAAGGAGGAGGGCGCTGGCGCTGATGCTGGCTGTGGCTCTCACGCTGCGCCAGGAAGAAGGAGCGTGGAGTCATCATAGTGGCCACCCCCCAGTCCGAGTCCCGGAACCCAAGACAGGGCAAGTGCGACACAGACAGGGTAAGCCTTGGGGTCGGTACCTTTGATCCTGGCTGCGTCGGCGTCTGGTGTGCTGGCACTCAATCTGGCGACACTGGACAGCGGAGCGGAGTGGGTCCCTGGGCGTTCCGTAGCCTGTAGGCACTGTAAGGGTTTCGAAGAGGGCTTCAGGGCAGGGCTGCCTCTGCAATTTTAGTGGATCCCACTGACGGCACTCAATGCTCTCAGTGTTCCACGCCTCAGCTTTCACCTTCCCGACGGGACTTCTTTTTTTGGCTGCACTGCTCAGCCCTGAATTGGATTTGGGACAGGTCTCACATTCAATTGATCCCCCCTTTCGCCTGTCGATCTTTTGGTCTCCCGTCGTTTCCCCTTACTTCAACCTCTTCTCCCTAAAAGGGCCCTTTTTCTCAAAATACCTGTACCTAGTCTAGGCTCAGCAAGCTCAGTTCCAGGCCCAGCCAATGCCGGATATGAGATCCGCACCGCAAATCGGAGGCCAAACGTAAAAGCAAAGCAACGATGGACCAGTCCGGGGATGACCGCGTGTCCGTCTTGTCCCCAGCAACTGTGTGCACAGGAACAGACAGTTTCAGTAACGTAAACGCGAAGCCTTGGATTGGTTCGTCGATCAGGGTGACGCTTGCAAGCTCGTCAGAACCCTAGAGTTATGGTGTAGAGCGAATCACGTTGCTGATGGCCAAGTGGCTCCTCTCGAATCTCGAACCGAGTTTTGTTGAAAAGAACGAGCCGTTTGAATTGCGCTACCGCGGATGACGGGTCGTGCCTTGCAGCGCTGAAAGGGTTCTGTTGTGTTATGCTCGTGTGTCGTTGGCGTCTGGAGAGCCAGGTGTCGCAGGGATCTGGTGTTGACAAATCAGATTAGACAAGGTTGATGATCTTAGGGTCGCGGAGAAGCCTGGCTGCTCTTCGTGCCGTCCTCGAAGATTCGCTTGAATACTTCGATAATGACACAAAACTACCGTTCAAGAACAGAAAGAGACGAACATTTCCTTCGCGATAAATCTGGTCGGCTCCCTGGCGGATGAGCGGTAACCACGAATATGTAAGGACTTATTCGACGACTGCACATGCCCTCGTGGCCACAGGGAGGGGCGTGTTCAGACTGCAATATGGGGATCTTGGGCCAGGGCAGGGTGCCAAGCAAATGTCTGAGATTGGAGCTCGACAATGAAAACCACAAATTGGTCAAACTGGCGAGTCACAAGGAAGCCTGTCTTTCAGGGTCCTAGTCCGCTCGAAGCGCCAACCGAAAGCACAGCCCTTCTGGCAGACAGTGACCGTATTGAAAGCCTCGCTCACGCTTCGGTCGGCCACACGGAAGAAATGGTGAGATGAGTGAGCTGGTCAGGCTTGCTGTCCAGTCGAGCAATAACGCATGCAAGGGTCTCAAAAGGAGACGATGAGCTGGATCAACGAATGCAATGCAGTATCCTGTGATGGTGGACTGAGATGGTTTTTGTGAAGAGGACGGGACAAATCGAGACGAGCCAGCTGGCACAACAGTAGCCGTCTAGAGCTCTTCCACACAGAACCCAGCAATTTCACTCGGCTATGATATGATATCTTCTACTGTATCTGGTGCACAGCTTTAGCATGAGATACGCCCGACTATAACTGCCTACCTAGGCAGTCGGTACTTTAGCATCTATTCCCTACCTTAGTTTAAGTTGGGGGTCACAGTCTCGGAGCTTTATCGCGTGCCCGAACTGATAAGGCAGCTCGCCGACGCATCCACAATAACAAACCACCAGCCACCAGTGAGCATCACGGCAAGCAATCTATCTCTGGCGGAGCGCATGGATGGGAGTTATTGCTATGGCTACGGAATATGCATGGAAACGCTCAAAACTCTTTATTAGCTTTTTGCCCCCGTTTCCGATGACTTACTCGACAGTTGAGAGCCACGATTCAACGTGCCTGACCCACGAGTCAGAGGAGAGCGAATAAAGAGGGCCGTACCGGAGGTGTTTCTGCGGCTACTCCGGGCCTCGTCCGAAAAACACGACCGGAGCCTCGGAGCGGGATCCTTATCTATGCTTTCCCATGCGATTATCGCCCGCGTCCGGCGGATGCACTATCTCTATCTCTATCATACCCAGCCAGCAAAGTTACCTACCTGCCGGAACCAGCCATTCCTCAACATTCAACATGTGCTTTTGTTGCTTTGTTATGGGCACGTGTGCAAGAATACAATCTTACTGTTTGCTTTTCCTCCGCTGATCATCGAGCACACGGGAGACAAAGTCAGGGGGGCCTCAAAGCCTCCCAGCTGTCATCATCTGCAGGGTCTCGCGAGCACGAATGACGACCATTAGAGCAAGACATTGATTCGTTTTGTATGGTGACGCCATGTCTCTGGTACCGAGGGGTCAGCTCTCCCCTTTCGAGTCTGGCTGGCCTACTCCCCGCGATAGAATTCCAATGGGGTAGATTCAAGTTTCAGAGAGGGTGGTAGGGTGAGAATGTGAACGACTGGTGACGCACAGAGACAAAAAGCCAACCCCAACCCTTCTCTTCAGTCAATCAAAAAAGACTTGATTGATGGTAAAGGTGTCCATTCCTTCTTTGAGGAGAGCGCCGAACTCCTGTTTTTCTCGCGTTGCTGATCTCTGATGTTCTCCCCGAACATTTTGTTACGAAATGTCTTCAGAACTGTCCATATTTTTCCTTGATTCAGACTTCGTCTTTTTTTGGTCTTGATCGCTGTGACATCACCAGCGACCACCACCCTAGAATTTCTACTGTCCAGGGCCTCCTCCCCCGGTCACGCGAACCAAAGCAGACCAGACCATCCGATCAAGCCGTCACTCACGCTTGAACTGGAGTCGAGAACGACTCGTTTTGGTCATGGGCCGAAACTTTAGTACCCCCCCTCCACGATTTTTCCTCGTGCTCTTGTTCCATCTCGTTTTTGATGGTCTTTCTTATCGCTTGCTCCCCATTCGTTCTTGGCGTTTGGCCCTGCGCCGCGCCGTCATCCGCTGGCCTGAAAAACGCGGGGTCTGTTCCCCCACACTGCAAGGGTCTACTGGGAAACAGATTGCTGCGGTTGGTGATTTCTTCGTTGGAAGAAAATCTGGGGTTGTGTTGGGTCGACTTATCTTTTATGTGAGTCGCAGAGTTGTGGAGTATCGCATATTGGTGTGCCAGCTGTGGTTCTGCCTAATGTTAGATATTGATAATGCTAGATGCGAGTTGAGTTTGATCGAGATCTCAGCCGTAAAACTCAAAGTGCTGAAGCTTTTTGCATTCCACATTCAGTCGCCGCGATAGTCAGGGTGCCACGCTGAGGCTGGCCCGTCTTACTGTGCTATTCAAAGACTGGAACCTACGCACTCGTGACAAAGCTTCGGGTGCCTAGCGAAGGCTTCCGCGAAACCCCATGTTTCACTCGGCTATCGTCGTCACGGGACTTGCTACGAGATGACCTTGAGACGGAACGTGGACGACATGTCAGTGTTCAATCCACCATCACTGCCTCCGCGCCGCTCCTCTGTCGTGTTCGTGTCCTCTCCTCTCCTCTCCTATCCGCGATCTGCAGTCCGCTAGACTATCTAAAGCCCGCCAGCCGCCGTGCCTCAGCCCAACCTACGGTATTCCGCTCTTAGCGATTGCCCTACAGCCCAAGTCTAGTTTTCACCAATTATTTGTTGTTTCTTCCCTCCAATAAATACGTACTATCTGCCAGTACTAAATGACCGCTTGCAGCTCAGCATGCATGGAAGTGTGCCAAAGTCCACTATTACCCGCTGCTTCATGACGATGGCCAAGCAGTATCCCAGATTCTGAGCCGTTTTGCAAAAAGACAGGATTGCGCGACTTGATCAGGCCTCATATGCGATCATGGTGCATCAAGCAAGAGATTCAGAAAACAAAAGTGCCATTGTGAAAAAACTCCAGTCCAGCTGGTATGAAGGTACTGCGAAATGGCACTAAGACATTATCCGAGACATGGAGCACACTACAAAGATCAGTTCTGTAGATCAAAGCATGGCCTGAATTGACATCAATTTTGGTGTCCTCTATTCATATCTTCTCTGTGCCTTGGCCTAGAGAAGTGGTCTAGGAAGGATTGGCCTATGAGACTAATCCTCATTCTGCTTCGATGCATCCTTCATAGCATATGCCAAAATTGTTAATATCTTCAGACTCGGAGGGGAGTATGCAATGAGGTCTCCATGAACGTTCCATAAAGACCTCTCTACCGATCTGAAGTTACATTCTCTATAAACATCGAAATCTCAATTCTCGATAACTGAGACCTATTGTTAACCGACACACCGCGGTGATCAAGATCGAAGATCTTGCCCGTGTTGGTGACTCTTGTCGGCGACTCCGGATGTAGCACCGTATTCAGCTGCTGGTCGAGATCCTTGAAATCTGATATGACCAGTGGTTTATCTATGTTACAGTAAGCACATACATACAAGTTGAGTTGTTACTACAGAGCTTGCTTTCAAGGTGTGGGCATCATAAAACGCAGTAAACCTATGAGAATCAATCACAATTGAGTAACTTTCAGCCCAAGGATCAAGGGCAAACGGCAATATGTCAAGAGAACACTCAAGGAAATCTATAATTCAGTCTCAGCAAATAAATATCGCATCTTGTCAGAAAGGTTGCATCTGTTTCAGGCTCCTGCTGCGTCGCATGCAGATACCTCGTACGATGGATAATCTGGGGTAGGTTTACCTTGGGACAACGGAAAGTGGTGTGCTAGATGGGTGAATGGAACACGAATCCATGCAGATGTCTGGATCATATGTTCCTTTCGGGAGTCGTGGTTTGCTGACATGATCGAGAGAGAGATAGATTGTGAACGTTCGCGGACGTCGGAATGGCGATGCCAGTTTCTGCTTAACTTAAGTATAGCACAGGGCAATACAAATAAAAGAAGTGAGATATGAAATCAAGTATTACAGACTAATACATGTTACTGAACAATGTGCAAAGTCCGAGGACTGGCCAATGTTCCTGATCATTCCTTCAGATATAGGGTAGTTCACAGGTAGGCCAAGGTGAGCAACCGCCGATAAATGAAGGCACGAAATGTTAAGGAACTTATTTATCAAGTCAATTGAACCTTTGGGCTTAGAACATATTTTCAGTTTAGTTATTATAGCTCCTCTAGATTAGTTAGATCTGTCGTGCGTGGAATCATTGCCTGTATCGTGTCAGTTCAGTCTCGATTCCAGCCTGAACAACAATGTTCATCGTCGAATTTTAGCACCCGATACACAGAACACACAAAAGTTCCCTACGATACTCGTTAAGCAGCGTGTCAACCTACAAGATGATAAGTTACTAGTGAACGTAAAAAAACCGAACTCATTACATGTTGTTGGAAAGGTCACGTCTTCCCAGGGGCGTTTTAGAGCGATAAGAAGGTAGGTAAGAGGATACCCATTCGTGACTCATAGGTTTGACAGCGAGGATATAATTATTGTCGATTGTCTGTAAGTACCTTGAATTCGAGGGCTCAATGAGGCTGAACGCATCGTCTGTGTGTTCAAGGCCGGACGACTAACACGCATCGCTATTATACCTAGCTCATTGAGTCATCATAGTGATTTGCAAACACCTCCCATTGTGATTCAAATAATCGAGTAGAAGGTTTAAACCAGGCAAAATGAAGAAGAAACGTCGTTTTCTCGGACATGAATTCCAACAAATGTCACCGAAATGGTAGTTGAGGGGCGTTCGGGGGGAGAGCAGCCCATCATCATCACTCGGCGTTTCTGAAACACATAAGCTATGCGAATAACCAATACCGTTGCCCTTGATAGGTTCTCGCTTGATATCATTGAATTCTACTGACCTTTCTTTTGGTAGCTTCATCGGTCCTGTAGTTACATGCTTACGCTGCTCACAGAGCTTCGCGTCTAAGATAATAGAGCTTCCTAGCAGCCAAAACTCCCACATACGACCATACCTATTAGAAAATACGGGATCCCGTCTGCTCTCCCTTAGTCAAGCTAATAAGGGGCGGATTAGTAGTTGGGTCGGTGACGACCAGCGAATCCCCGCTGTTGTATGTTTTTACGTCTTTTTGCTTTCGGTTCAGCTACGCAATGTGATTGTAAATAAGGTATTGCCCGAGTAGTCGTGAACGGCTCAGAGTCTCAAATGGGCGGCATCCCGTTGCTTAGCAATCAAATTGCCAGTACGTGATCAAGATGCTTGAGGGCATCGTCAGTGCTTCCTCATGGGGTCACTACCAGAGCTCTAGGCTAGCTTGACGAAGAACGAAAGCCTCCCAGCTTGATGCTTGTTTGCCAGTTAGAACAAAAGATACATGGCGAAATCGTGAGATGTATTTCATCAGGAGACAGCGCTTGCGAAAGAGCGAATGGTATTTGACTCGAAATCGTAGCTGGTCATCGCTATTCCAAGCGTTGTGGAGTAGTGAGACAAACGCCATATCATAACAAAAACTAGATATTCTGTACGTTTTTAAACCCAATAAACAAAACATCAATACAAAAAAGCTATGATCTATCTGCAAGATGCGAGAGATAACGTTCAGGCAAGTAAAATGCAAGTTCTACAAAATGTGTAACCAGAGCATCTTATCAACTCAATACACGATCAGTGCCCGGAAGAAATGCCGTCACGTACTCAGAGTTACATGGGCCATCCTCCTCCAAGACAACACGGAAAGGGTACCGTTCAATCCTAATTGCCTCCAGTGGAGCCGCTGCAATGTTCTTGAGAGCAATCAGTGTCATGTGCGGGCGTTGCGGAGGACCTCAAACCTTGACGTTCAACACCCAAAGACTCTTGAAGCCGCTTAGATACTCCATGTGTCGTCTGGCACCAGATATTAACGATCCCCAACCTTCATTGTTTCCAAGGATTTCCGCTTGCGAGTCTAGCTTCTTTGGTCCCGGAACAAGCCACTCGCCCTTGACCCATTCCCATCGAGCCAAAAGAGGATCGAGACCATAGTCAAGGCTTAGGAGGGTAGTTCGTGGACCGAGGTAGATTTACTCCATACGACTCTATTAGGACTGTAGAGAACCGGACCATTCTACTCGGATTTTGGAGGCTTGTTTTGTCAAGGACTATGATCTGTAGCTTCTCATACAAGCCTTCGGATAGCCATCGCCCTATACCTCTCGAGAACTCGTCCTTGATGTATAGAGCCCCTAGATTACCTAAGAAAGGTCTTGGTTCGTCTCTATCCTTGTCAAACCCGATCCGGACCTCGTCCAAAAGCCATCCTATATCTCACTGCCAATGCCAGAGAGTGTCTACCTCCGTTACCAAATAGAAGTTGCATGCAAGCGCAACCGCAAAACAGTTCTGGTGAGTGAACAGCTCCCAGCAAGTCTATGGTATGTCCCTCACATCCCACCAAGGAGGACACAGGCCGTTTGTTCTGAGGGTGTCATGAAGCAACGTAGTGTCTTCTGCATAGTTCGAGAACCAATATCGTTGAGTCTTGACGTACGCACCATCCAATACCAGCTGCGTACGGCACGAAGCGTGACGGATCGACGGTCCGACTTGTGGATATTCAAGAATGGCGACGAAAGCTGCGATGAGATCCTTAGTACTTTCGATCACGAGACATGTGTAGAGGATGTGCCAGGTGTTATTGTAGACAACCTTGCAAGAAACCACCAGGTTCAATAGGTCGTGATGATGTTCTGGCCCGTCAATTTCTTGACCTCATTCGTGGGATGAACAAAGGGAGATGCCTGGGCTACATGTTCAGCCAATTGCTCAGCGACGAGCCCGATGACCTCGACTGGCAAGCGAACACCGAGCGGGGGCGATGTTCCGATGGTTCAATTAAGCACAACGGGCTGTCTTATGAGTGGATATAGGCAAGGTTGTGAAACGGCGAAGTTATGTTGTTTGTTGTTTGCTTTTGTTGTTGGTTTAAGCGCTCTTTCATCACGTAGCCTTTAATATCTCTCAATAATTAATGTTCGCCTAAAATCAGGTTCTAAAGAACAATTAGATATTTATTGAAGGGCTTGAGGGACCTTTGGAATAATATTTGATGTTCCTGTGGTGTCACGATGTCAATGAGCTAGGACCTCAACGCCAAGGTTGCACTTCAAATAAGGTAGCGGAAGGGATCGCTTAATCGCTTAATTGGGACGAATATTAAACGCTCCGGGTTTGCTACCATATTTGTCCAAGGTAGTTTATACCCATGTTTTGTTTAGATAACCGCCAAGGCCAAAATCTGCTAAACATGCCTGTTTCAATGGTGGGAATACTCAAGGTTGTTTCATCTACATGTTGCCGTTTCAGGCTGAGGAGCCCGATGGGGTTCCTCCGTGTTAGTCGAGGACGAGTATATAAGTCAAAAATCCTCGCGACAAAAGAGAATTTTTGTTCGTCACGCCTCTCGACGCTAGCCGTTGTGTATTATCTGATATTCTTCTATTCTTCTTCTTTTTACCCATTATCTTCAACTTCTTCTTCACCGTCACCATGCGTGTCATCTTTTCTCTTCTCTGCACTGCGGCCCTGGCGGCTGCCCACGGTTACGTCGAGAGCGCGACCATCGGAGGCAAGGCCTATGAATTCTACAACCCCAACACCGATCCTTATACCTCTCCTGCTCCCAAGCGCATCTCTCGTCCTATTCCTGGCAACGGACCTGTTGAGGATGTCACCTCCATTGATGTCCAGTGCAATGGCTACACTGCTGGTGGAGTCAAGGGCAGCCAGCCTGCCGCTCTCCACGCTGAGGCCAAGGCCGGATCTACTGTCAACCTGAAGTGGACTCTCTGGCCCGACTCCCACGTCGGTCCCGTTATCACTTACATGGCTCGCTGCCCTGACACTGGTTGCGACGCTTGGGAGCCTGCCAGCCAGAAGGTTTGGTTCAAGGTTCAGGAGGGAGGACGAGAGGGAACTTCCAACACCTGGGCTACTGTATGTGCACCAAATCTCGATTGTCCGTGTAATGATTGTATAACTAACATATTGTGATCCTAGACCCCCTTGATGAAGGCCGATAATAAGGGCATCGACTACACCATTCCTGAGTGCATCAAGCCTGGATACTACCTTGTCCGCCACGAGATCATCGCTCTTCACTCTGCCTACTCCTACCCCGGTGCTCAATTCTACCCTGGCTGCCATCAGCTCAAGGTCACCGGTGGTGCCAACACTACTCCTACCGGCCTGGTCGCTATTCCCGGAGTTTACAAGGGTGCTGATGCCGGTATCACCTACGATCCATACAAGGGCAAGTTTATTCTTACTAGTAAACGTCAGTCATAATATTTACTAACTTTCTTCACAGCCGCCACCTACAAGATCCCCGGCCCTGCTGTGTTCAAGTGCTAGATGCTGAGCACCTGAGCAAGGACTCTTCCTCCCACCAAGTGGATTTCATTACTGCAAGTCAGCTTCATGAACATATATTGTTGTTGTACATGTATCAAAGTTATTGCACATACATATTCGCATGTACATTTTGTAGCAACTAAATAAGGGCCTTGACGCCAATCACTCCGTTGACAACCAAACATAATTCTCATAAACTTGTGATGTAGAGATTATCCATTAAACAGGGACTCGATATTACCGCAGCTTCATTTATCACTCGTAGTCTTGGTTCCAGAGGTACTGAAAGTCGCTGCCCTCTTGACCACTTCCACCACTTCTCCTGTGGGAGACTCAGTATGCACCCACCAGTGCCATATGATGGCCAACAAAACAACGAAAATGGTCAAGGGAATCGAGATCCACCACATTGTCCAAAACAATGGTGTGAGCCTGACATCCCACGTCGTCCCATCCTTAAGGACCTCGGATGAGAATAGCTGAGACCCAACAATGGTAGCAACGCCTGTGGTGGGCAAGAAAATCATGGTAATGGCTGCAATGACCTTCATGGAATTCGAGTCCTGGATCATCACCATCGAGTCTTGTTGTGTAACGAGATTAAACGATAGAGTGATGGCGTTGTCGATGCGCTTCTGCAGGCTATTGAGCCGTAGCTGACTAGAGACGAAGAGCGACCGCCGATACTGAAGGGTTTCGCGCAATTGCTTGAGGACTGGCTCACGGGTAGTAGGCTGTTCAGGATGTTGGTGGTTGCCGACGTTGTGTATAGTTGCATCAACAAGCATGAGGCAAGATTCAATTGCTTCGGCGATATGAATTATGTGCTTGGCGCAGTTATGCATAGCCGCAAAAGGCACCTTGGAACTCATTTTGCGGATATTCTTGGAATTGGCGTATTCGAGAATCAACTATATTCCTATTAGCTGAATGAAACAAAACGTAGAAAGATAGAAACTTGCATGCTCCAAAGGACCAAAGACGTTGTTCATCTTCCAGACAGTATCGTCTACTTCAAAGTAAAGCGCATCAAATACTAGATCGAATAAGATGTATGGGTCGGTCGCGACGTGCTGCCAAGCCTTTGCAGTGACAAATTCATTGATCCTCTGTCTCACTCTGGGCAGAGCACCAAAACAGACCAGGGTAGTACTCCCATCATTGTCAACTCGCAGAAAGAAGCCGGCGCGATGCCAGCTGTAGTCTGCCTGCGGGAGGGTAGAGATGTGATAGCCCATTGTAGCCGCGCGGTTATCAACCTCGGGTGCATCACCAGGGGTTTGCTTGATGTCAATGTTCTTGCAGAGGAAATGAAACCACGAGCTGGATCCATGACTATCTGTAGCTCTTCCGAAACTATGGCTGACGGATTGGAGACGTTCTTTGGTAAAGTCACTGGGGATGTTGAGGATGTTGAAGAGTTCGATGCATTGAGAGAGGGCATCCCTACGGGGGAGATCCAATGGCGCGAAACTTGAAATTGTCAGCTCTAATGCTTCCAAGAAAATACGTGATTCTTTTTTCTCGTCCTGATGCTTTAGAGGAAGCCAGTCTTGTTAACTCGGGGACAAACTTACACGATCCTCAAGCTCGCCTTTTGTCGCAGAGTTCGGGCGTTAGGCTCCAGGTACCAACGGCCTTCAGGATGATCTACAAGTGATGAGCAGAGATGATGATTCTGTGAATTCCGATCACTTACCATGAGTTACTTCCCAAATGTTGAGCATCCATTGCGGGAAAGCGACTGCGAGCGGTGTCTGAGTCGCCTCTTGGGCAAACGCATCGTACGGGTTAGCTCTCTGAGTCCACGACATGGTTGATTTTTTCAAAGCTCAAGAGTTCAAGTTCAATCACTACTAGTAAATTGAATGATCGTCACTTTGACCGTCTTTTGACAGAGAAATTCGTCCTCATGGTCTCAGCCTTGAGCAGTTTAGGGGGCTTCTACTATTGAGTTCCAGGTGTCAAACCGCATAATTCAGTTTAAGCGCCATGTTCAGGCATCTAGGACCATGGCGTCGAATATGTCACTATCAATTTATGCCATCTATTCAGGGATCATGCTCGACTTGCAGCCCTTGGACGTGTCTAGACCAAGCCATGTTTCAACCACAAAGCGCCATATCGCCGTCTCTGAACGGAAATGGGCAGCCAGCTAAACTAGGAACTATTCGACCAAAACGGGATAAGTAGAGCTTCTCATTCGTCTTTTCCTCGCGTAAATAGAGTTAAGATTTTCAAACTTCCCACTCCCGTAGTCCCGACCGCCCGGTTGGGTTACACTTAGACCGGTCTAGCTCCCAGGGCTGAGGCAGTTGACCAGGGGTTCAAATGCCGCTATTCGCTCAACTCCCTTTCTATCAAACTCAAACTCGACGCTATCTCTGCAACTCTCCCGCTTATCTTGGACCCTGGCTCCTCATATGATCATATGCAGGTTTCACTCACGAGCGGAACATTGCCTGTCCGAGTTTCGCAGATAGATTCTTGGGGACCCCGCCAATAGCGATCCCTGGAGAGACATCCGCATGCTTCGCCCAGCATGCCGTTTTTGGGAAGAGGCTGAAGATAGTTCAGACCCTGAGTGCACCAGTGGCTATTTTCAGAGGCGCCAAACGTCGCAAGGCTCTCTATCCTGCCACTCCCATTGCTTGCATTATGCCAGGGGCGGGTGGAGGGCTGGGCTGTTTTGTAAGCCACCTGTTGCGCGAGTAGCGCCATGGCTGAGCAAACCCATAACCAACGGCCAATATTCCTCATCCAAGTGACATCCCCAGACTCAGCCGCATTTTAATAGTTTGCTGTTCAGGACCGGCAACACGGCAAAAGCCGTCTCTTAAATTGTTCCAGAGCGTCCTATCACAGTCCTAGATATCGTGAGGCTGGATGCAGGAGGGCAAGAATAGTCACACGATCCACTCCCTTCCCATCATTTGGGAGAGGCTCTTAATGAAGAATGAAGGGGACTTCACATTGCCCGAAAGGTCTAGGTCTCCGGTGGCAAAAGGAACGGCGCTATAAGTGCGTTGCATCGAGATATAGCTAGAACTCGGAGGTCTGGTCCAGGCGGTCTCATAGGACGACGCGTTATATCTGTTCAAGTTCAGCTCCTTTTTAGGCTGCGAGCTCCTCTGTGGCAGGTTCTCTCGGGGTTGCTGTCAGTTTATTAGCGTCAAGAAGAACCTCCGTCGCTCTGACGGACTTGGGCCCCTTTCTATTTCCTTCATCAACCGTTTCATAACTTTACCCTCAAGAGTAGCTGTCCATATTTGAACCATGGTATTTCCTCTCCTCGCCTGTTCCTCCGGTTCTCCCAGTTATTAATCTATCACAGGCTCACGCACACGGAGGGCATTGGGATCCCAACTCTGTTGGCAATGTAAGACCACCTCGATTGCTATCAAGATAACGGTACTGACAATCGCCAGTATCAACAGACACCGCCTCCTGTAACGCACCAAGCACACGGTGGTGCATACACTCCAGGTAGCTCTGTTGTTGTGAGTATATCTATAACCTACTCATCTCCCAGCTTTCTCACGTTTTGTTCTAGTCCTACCAGAACCAACCATATACCCATCCTTATCAACAACCTGTGTCGCCTTCTACGAGCCCGCTCTCGGCTCAATCCACCAGCTACCCAGGCTCTCCAGGGCCCCAAGGTTACCAACAGCCTGTCCCTCTCGGACAACACCAGACTCAGAGCACCATGCAGTACCAACAACCCCAGTCGCCCATGGTTAGTAAAGACCACACTTCTGTCTCTCACATTCACTGACCAGATAAGGCCTACAATGGCCAACAGGGTGTCATCTATCAACAGGGAACTGGCAGTGGTCAGCAGGACGGGCCAATGGTAAAGCTCTTCCGTGGTTGTTTTTGTTTTTAGACTCTAAATGGAACGTTTCTTAGCAGAACAAAGGCCCCATCGCCCCTGTGACTACCAAGCAACTCTCGACCACGAATAGCGCAGATGACAACGAAGTAAATGTCCTCCCAATCTTGCCATAAGTCCTTACTAACAGTCCACTCCAGAAGGCTGAGAAGGAGTTCCCTGTCAAGCTCAAAGGGAGTAAACACTTCTTTGAGCCGCGGTCGATCCACCGATGGCGCAACCCTGTGCTGTACCAGAAGCCTGGATACAGCTACACAGATACCGAAGCTAAGATGAGGCATCGGGACTATGCTGGTCGCGTCTCATTCAAGCCTCGTTCGGATCGTTACCTGCATCACAATGATGGATACCTTCGTAACATGTATGTGGCATGCACGGATGACATCTATGAAGGACCGGGAACTTCCACCTGGAAGAGGACCTATGTTCGCAAGGTCGCTCCCCTCAAGGTGCGCATTGCTACATGGATCATCGACTTCAGCTATGATCCCCAGAGCTGGGAAGACTGGGGAATCATGGCTTTGAGAACGTTCCCTGCGGCTATTGCCATGGCTCTTTGTGTAAGTTTCGATATCCTAACAGTGGTTACGGATGAGTACTGACAATGCCAGTTCTGGGACGGTAAACCCAGTGTCATTTTACGAAATTTTGCCTATGCCCCCGTGCTCTACAGGTTCCATGGCGATGCCAAGGTCTGGAGCAACTTGCTCGAGAACAACAAGGGCTTGTCTGTCATGGCTCGTAACAATCAGGTTTATCGCATGCTGCGACCTCGATATCTGTGTTTCTTGCGTGAGCCGTTCAATGATGAGAACAGAGGAGTAGATGTCCGCAGTGTCGTCGAGTGGGAGAACAGCGATGGCCAGGACACCAACCTTGGATACTTGTTTGTCGCCTACTCCACGGAGCACTTCAACCATGGCTCTGAGCAGGACATGGTTGCTCTTCACTACATCGCGGAGACGGCATGCCGAGCTGCCAAGCTCCCTGCGTACTGGATCGCCTGCAGCTGCATGCGTGATGAGAATGAGCTCGAGTCAGATGTAAGTTTTGTTTCCGAGTCTTGATGTTCGTCTTAGCTGATTATAGTAGGTGTACCGCATCTCAGATGTTCTCCGTGGCGCAGATAGAATGGTCATCGCCGTTGGTAGGGGTAAAGGGTCCAAGCCGGGAGCTTCAGGCAAGGCCAATACTGAATCTCTTCTTCGCGAGTGGGGAAGTCGAATGTGGACGTTCCCAGAGGTTCTTCTCAGCCCGGGTCGAACCATCTCGGTCTATACTCGTGACGGCAATCTCCAGTCTCCGTTGGTCATCGCCAAGAACCAGTTCGCTGCCCAGGTTTGGACGTATATGGATTCCAATGTGGCTCGTCATCTCATTGATCACTACTTGGGCACTATCAACCTGAGCCGCCTGGAGCAAGCTGTACTCGCACTAAAGTGTCTGTACACTCGCCACACTACAGAGTATCTCCCTGGTGACCAAGCCTACGCTCTCATGGGTCTTTTGAGACTTCGACCACAGGTCGACCGGACCGATACGGCCTTCCAGGCTTTCTCGAGACTGTCACTGGCGAACGACTCTGACAGACTTCTCGAGAGGTACATCTGCACGTTGCCCTCGGACAAAGAACAGCCCTGGTATAACATGGAGGATTCTTACGAGTCCTCTCTCTGGGACATCACACCCTATTGTCAGGTGGCTGGCATCGCTGAGAATGATACCATCATTATCGATGGCGCTTGGGGCATTTCGATCCGCTGGAAGTCTTTCTATCCAGTCTATTGGTCTACTGGACCATCCTGGAAGAGATACCTGGCCAGCATCGCAATTGAATGGAGCGGAGCTTTCTTCATCATCGCAATTGCGCTTATTGCTGCCGGTGCTTCTGCTAACAGCTCCTCTTCTTCTTCTTCTACCAGTATTTCAGGTGTTTCTGTTTCAACTGGCGGCGGTGCCTCTGGGACAAGCATGATCATCCCTGGTGTTATTTTCCTGCTCCTGTTCCTTTATATCTGGTTGATCACACCAAACTTGGTTCGAATCATCTATGGCGGCAAGTTTGCCGAAACTCAGGCCGAAATGTTTGGCTTTGAAGGCCACCTCAACGCCCCTACCATTGAGAGAGCCATCTTTGGTGGTAACTTTGGCCGCTTCTCTTGGACCACGAATGGTAGCCCTCTCAGCCGAAGTGTAGTCAATGAACATGGCGAGCGCGTCGGTATCGATCCTTGCAAGGACCCAGAGATCAGGATGAGGGTCGAGGCAGCCAAGCAAGCCCGTCCTGGCGATATGAGGGTAAGTAATCACACTGTACACGTTACTCGTGAACCACTAATTAACAGAAACAGATCTTCACTCTCGTTGACACGTATAACATGGAGTTGACTTTGTTCGAGGCCGTAAGGCCACCTGTCACACTCATGTTCTGTGCTTCCGAAGGCGGCATGCAGCGAGCCATTGGATGTTCCTATGAGTGGGAAACACAGACCATGTACCGTGAGACGGTTCTGAGGATGCCAACGACCGCATTAAATCGTATGGATCGAGTTCCTCGGTTCCGCATGGGAATCCAGAGGCCTACGTATCCATCTGCTCCGTTCAATGGCGCTGTTTGAACATCCCATCTAAATGGCAAATGGGAGCTGGGGCCGTGCTCTGAAATTTATCGTTTGTGTTTTCAGCACAATAGTCAGTATTCTGTAGTTGGCATAATAGGCTTTGTTGGTATTTGTAATGACGTGTGGAGTTTCGTCATCTATGAAGACTGTGAAGTTCAGCTTTTATCTATGATCGATTCCATGGAGCTCATCGATCGTCAACTTGATCGCCTCCCTTTATACCGGCTGTTGTTTGATGGCTTTTGACTGATGCATCCCCAGAAAACGGATAGCACTTTTGCCACAGAATTTCAGTCTATCCTAGTCATCACCTCGGCTCATCAGACTAGGGACACGGAAGCGTCTGTGTAGTATGTTGAATTTCCTTGCAAGACAATCATCAAGGCTTAGAGATCGAAGTAAGCTAGCTCTAAACGCTAAACACGACCCTAGAAGCACCCAAAAGGTCAATGGTCCACCACAAGAGTTGTGAAGTTCATCCTCAACCACCCTCCCTGTCTGCCTCGCCTTGAACACCTCATACGCAACACTTCGCCCTGTCTCCGTGGCTTGAACGACTGGTGGATATCCCGTGGAGGCTGGACAGATCGAACGATGCACAAATGTCGAGGTTCGCCCGTAACTGGGGTATGCCCATGAGAGAGTGAAGGAAAGTTCGCGAAGTGCCGTGTGGATAAGGTGTTGTAGGTAACGTTGCGATCGCTGCCATAGAGGGACGTCTGGAAACGAGTTAGAATGACGGACTCTAAGGACACAGTGACTGGAGGCAGTGACTGGAGGCAGTGACTGACCTGGCAGCAGATGGAATTCGGATCGCCACGTTGGATCGTTGAGGTCAAGTGTTGTTGTGCTCCCAGTGTTCGATGATGTTTTCCATGCATAGCGAAGACTCACCCATGAGCCTTCCTTCACACGATACCGTGAGACGTCATAGCATTGATCAGGTTACCTCATGCAACAGGAGTTCCATATCTTCACAGCGGGAAGGACTAGGCATCTCAAAGGTAGGTCTGATCGGTGTGTTCTGGCGGGTAGGGTCCTAGCAACATTTGTACACTAAAGGATAGGTATTTTTACAGGATCCGCCCCCATATATATGAATCACAGAACACTGGTAAAGCAATCAAGCGACTTCCTCATTGAGAGTATGTGACTAGAGAAAACCTGACATTTCTGTGTATCAGTTCCAGCAGTATCCTTCCTGGATACTCCCTAAGATCAGATGCGGTCTTGTAACTCGCCTTCCTGGTGGTTTCAAAGCACCAAGATGGTAGCAAGTAAAGAAGAATTTACTCTGTCGTTTCTCTACCATGTAGTAAGGCATGTTGAGACACTCCTTTATTGATCCAGGAGCACTCATCGATCTGTGCGGAGCGTTTACATTTCAAAGAAGGAAACGTGCTTATCGAAACGTATGAGCTTTCCGAGATTGCCATGTTTCCCAATTATCTTCTCTTGAGCTCCTACCTACTTGGCTCGAGCAGGTTTACTGAATCAGGCAAATATCTCGTGATTACCGAGACAAACGCTTGAGATATGAAGGTGCAGAAGACGGCACCAGAGATGTGCTATTTCTCAAAAAGCTCGGCCTCACCGTGGCTAGTACACAGTTTATGTTTCTACATGTGCCCGCGCGAATTAGGCATCCAGTGCCACAGGACGGGCATGTGAATCACGGCCGCATTGCATCACTAACTTTCACCGGAAGAAAGCCACAGCTTCGTAAAAATAAAAAAAAATGAAAAAAAGTCTGATTTTATTGGGTATATAAGTGCCTTCTCAATCCAGTGATGACTACCTTTTCTTTCTTCCATCATAAGCGGGCACTCGAACTTGAAGATGTCGAATATTCAAGGATAGCTTCGAAAATTGCGCCAATGATGAACCCATAACCTACCCCAGTAGGTTGGCCGGGTAGTCTCACAAACTACTTACTGGTTGGGGACTGAGGCACGGCAATATCTATCCCCTCGTTATATTTATCAGTAGCTTGTTCTTTTTCTCTCTTAAGGCCTGTGGTAATAATCGCGCCCCTGACGAACCCAAAGCATGAAGTCGTCCAGCAGGATGGCTAGGTAGACCCTCAAACTACCTCTTAACTGGGGACTGAGGCACAGCAACATCTATCCCCTTGTTATTTTCATTGGTGGACCCTTGTTTTTCTATTAATGTCGACAGAAACAATTGGGCCAGTGATGAGCCTAGAACATGAAGTTGTCCACCAAGGTGCCTACCTAGGTAGGCACTCAAACTCCATGTCAATTGAGGGCTGAGGCACAACAGTATCTATCTCCTTATCATTGTTATTAATGGATGCTTCTATTTCTTTCTTGGTTATGTTGGTGTTCAGGTTTGCAGCCCTCCGCCCACCAAACAGAGCACAATTACGTGAGGTCGGAGCATTGAAACCTTCAAATAAATTAATTTCTGCAAAAAAAAGCTTAATCTTTTTCCTATGTTTAAAGCGTAGTTCCCCCCATTGTTGAATCCTTGTCTTCCTCTGTTCTTCATCCAACCTGGGCGGGCAGTTTATTTATACAACCACCACAGGGATAACCTAGTTGCGCCAGTGATGAACCCGTAAAATAAATCTATTCAGCAAGATGACACTACCTAGGGTCACTAAAGCTGCCCACTATTGTTTTGGGAACTGAGGCACTGAAAAGAATTTCGTTAATTCCAGGTTGTTACCGATGATGGCTGTTCGTCGTGCTCAGATCAATGCTTGCCTTTGGAGGTCACGCATTGTCAGCTGTGCTGGCGTTTCTCTGTTAGGTCTTCGTTAAATAGAGGGGGGTGTTTTCTTAACTCTATAGTATTTATTTCATATAGAGAACTATCAACCTATTCACAATGCCAGCACTTTAAACAAGGCACCTAAATTCACATCCTACGACAGCTGATCAAGTCGCATCTGTCGTCTGTAGTTGGATTTCTGACGTGAATGGTGGGTGGGTCGCGCGATAAGAGCTCTTATCGATAAGCAGAGGCGGGGCATCTGCCTGAAGCATCACCAACATCCATGAGCTAACTCCTCCTCTACACCTTCGCCTTTACACCACGTATTGAAACCCCGGGGTCGTCAAAATGGAGGCATCGGCTCTCAAGTCATGGGGTATGTTCTTATAAAACAGGATTGAATGGTCCACAGGCTAATAAATGCAACAGAGTTGGACAACAACGTCCAGTTGGTCGATCCCAAGCGCGACGCTCTCTTCAACTACGACGACGAAGCTCACAAGAAATCCATCAAGGACGAACCGTGGAAAAGAGACCCCAGCCACTTCAAAAATGTGCGAATAAGCGCCACTGCCCTCATCAAGATGACCATGCATGCTCGGTCTGGTGGCAACCTCGAGGTCATGGGCTTGATGCAAGGCTACACCGCGCATGAAACATTCATCGTCACCGACGCATTCCGACTTCCCGTCGAAGGAACTGAGACTCGAGTCAATGCTCAAGGCGAAGCCAATGAATATCTCATCGAGTATCTCGACCTCTGTCGAGCGCAGGGCCGGCAAGAGAACGTCGTGGGCTGGTACCACAGTCACCCAGGATATGGATGTTGGCTGAGCGGTATCGACGTGGAGACAGAGGCTATGCAGCAGAAGTTTCAGGATCCTTTCCTTGCTGTTGTTATAGATCCCGACCGTACCATCAACGCCGGCAAAGTCGAGATTGGCGCCTTCAGAACCTACCCAGATGGCCATAAGGCGGATACTGCTGGCGGTGCCACCTCTGACGGCTTCCAGTCAGTGCCCCTCGCTAAGGCCGCTGATTTCGGTGCCCATGCGAGTCGCTACTACAGCCTCGACGTCTCCCACTTCAAGAGTTCCCTCGACTCGCATCTCCTGGAGCTGCTTTGGCACAAGTACTGGGTCCAGACTCTCAGCCAGAACCCGCTATTCACGAACCGCGACTACGGCAACAAGCAGATGCTAGATCTGAGCTCCAAGATCAAGGAAGCCACGACAGGTATCACCCGAAGCCGAGTTGGACAAGGCATAATGATGGGGAACAGCACCAAGAGCTCGGATAGAGCAGTGGACAAGCTGGCCAGGGACGCGAGTTTGATTGCCTCCAAGGAGCAATCGGGGCTTGTTGCAAGCCAGGTCAAGGCTAGCGTTTTCAACGACCTCGGACCAAAGGCGGATCCTACATCGTGATGAGACATGACGGACTGGACTTATGGGAATGCATGTAGCATAACGAACCGGCATAGATGGCGTTTAGAGGTGAATTCAACAAGTTTTATTGTTCTCTGAGATTACGTGTCCCAACCTATGCGAGGGCCTTGGTCTCGCCTGAGTTTAGAGACTTGGTTGCTCTAGCATATCTCGTTGCAGGTGAGGACCAATATGTATCATGTCCTCAGCTTTTACCCATACGCTTTCTCAGCCTTACGACTCTAATGCACGGCTTCTGTCTGAACAGCGGAGGACCCGGACTAGGTGGGTCTAACGGCTAGGCGTAAGATCCTCAACTTTATAGATAAGCGTAAAATCAACGACAGTGACAGAAGGAGCTATCACATTTCTCATAGTCTTAGATAATGTTGCGTATTGTGATAAAATTGCGAGGTTACACTCTTCATCGTACCTCGTACTGGAACGGCCTGGTGTTTCCATCGGTCTGGTAGGGAGGCTGGGGATCCGTTTGTGTAATACACGGCAACGACCCAATGCGCTCGTTCTTTATGGATGACAATCGCGTACCGGCAAGATAGCTCCTTCAAACACCAAACAAGGAAAATGATTTGGTATTCTATTCAGGGACATACCCGGGAGTGAGCAGTTTGCCGGCTTGGCGATTAACTACCCTATACATCCAACACCAAAAGAGACTTGACAGCATCCCTTTTTCTTCCCGTAACATCACCGTGCAGGAACAGAACAAAGAGGCTACTGTATCTTGTATGTATACCTTCTGTTCCCTGGAGAAAAATGGAAGCTTGCATAGCTTGAAGCCATGTGCCGCGTCCAGCCATCGGCAGTGTCACCGATGGCACCTCACGAGATGGAAGGATGAGTCTACAAGAATCTAGACGCTACGCTTGTACGACTGAGCACGTTGTGGCTCAAGCTTGCCTGGGCAACGATCATCTAGCAGCCGAGCACACGATAGCCAGAGAAGGTAAAGCGAGGCGCGGCGATTTAGGTTAAGGGGTTCAATCGGTATAATTTTGGATAGAATTCGACTCTAGAGAATCACTTCTTTCTAGACCGTCGGTCCGGTCCCTCACGAGCAATCATCAAGGGGAAATTACAACTCTAATGAAAGGGGGACGTAAAAGAGGATACTATGAACATGTTGTGTGGGGAGAGACACGAGATGGATGGATTGATGCGTTCAGTGGCTCAAAGCTAATTCTGGCGAAACACGGTCAAGACGTCACCCTTGGTTACGATACTCATCGGCCATCGGCGTCTCAGTGTCTACCTCAGCTCCTCTCACATGCTGGCTCCCGCGTTTTACTCGGGAATTGCCTTGATAGCACGGGTACTGTTTGCAACTGAAAACAAAGAGGCGGAAATTGGGCCATCCGGAAGAAAATGGGACAATTGCTGGCTATATTGTATCCGAATCGATACGATCCTACCCTGGCTCGACACCATCTTTTTCAAAGATTTCCTAATTCATGGCATCCTGATACCGATTTTGGTCTTGGTGGTAACCCTGCATAGGCCTCGAAAAGGAGACGATCTGACGTCGATGTTCCTTTTTTGCTGGGAGCTCTGTCAACAGCGTGACGTCATGGATCGTTCACTTTAACGTCGAGCTAACGAAAGCTTTGACGCGATCGCGGCATTGGCTGCGATCAGCCCACGAGGCACACGCAAACGCGACTGATTAGATGAGCTGAGGGAGAGGGAGAGGGAAAAAGCAGGGCAGGGCACGCGAGCCTGAAATCAACAAAACCTCAAGTTAAAAGAGAGATAGGCCATTACGCGTCATTGGGTAAAAAAATTGGGTGATGACGATTTTCCAACTCGCGATGTGGGAGATTGGCATATTAGCAGTGAGTCCATGATGGCTTGGTCTTTTTATTCAGTGGAGACCTGGGGAGCAGGGGGGCTTAATCAACGACAGCTCCAGAGCTCTCATTCCAGCCAAGGATGGACATCCTTGTTTTTGTCGTTCCGTCTTTTTAAATCAGAATCGCAAGAGGAAAAGGGAACCTGATATCGGAGGCTCATCGACGACACCCTTGTCGATTCAACAACAGGCCTGTCAGTAAGAGGGGAATTATATCATGGGACAGGCAGATCATTGTAAATCCGCACGAACCCACCTTTGACGATCCGGAGAGAAGACATCGGGAATAAGGCAGATAATCTGTAAGGATCCAATGTCAATGTCAATGTCAATCATCTCGACATACACAGAATTCCATCCTCATCGATTCATGGAGATGCCCAGGATGAGAGGACGCACAGGGTCAGACTTGCACCACCGACCAACGCTTAGCGGCGCAAACGGGTGGAAAATTGCATCTCTTCTTGACTGGTCTTGTCGTACCCGGCTTTCATTCAGCGAACTAGCTAGGGGTCTGTGAGACATGTTGCAACATTTTGGCTGGTTTTGTCTGGGGCAACCTGCTTTATGGGCCCATCAACTTAAGCTAGCTGGCCTAGACAGCGAATGCAATAAAAATAATGCAGTAGCATGAAAAAAAAGGCGTGGCTTGCAATTGTTAACGGCTTTCACCTTGTTGCATGAGGGTCGAGATCGTCGTCGATGTAGCATCACGAGTGTAAACATTTGAAGGCTTACCGCCGCCGTTTCTACTTCAGCTAAACTCCCCCTGGTATATGGAATCGTCTCTAATTGGGGGTCAATTTGCATCATGAAAACAAAAAAAAACCAACCCTTGCTGTCTTCAGCTGCTGCCCTGGCTGTTTTCTTTCCTTTTTCCCTGGATTTTGCCGTAATCGCAGCTGAATGATCTGTTTGACCCCTGCTTAGCTACTACCAAATGCCTTGCTACGCCGTAGCCGTAGGGTTCGCTCCGGAACCAATGTCATAGCACGCAGGGGGGCCAAGCAAGCAAATCAATCAGCGATTCAATGGATGCCAATGCCAATGCCAATGCCAATACTAATGGCAGCGCCAATGCTGTAGCTGTACATTCAGTGCCTTGCTCAAACCGATAGCGTGTCAAGGTACCCAGCCAGTAGCGTAGCGCTGGCGCTGGACCTGGTCAACACATCGAAAATCGGCCGATGACGTCCTCGATCATCACTGTCGCCCTTAGCAAACGTCAACGTCACTCCCTTCCAACCACCACCAGATCCAAGCTGGACGTGTAACTAAGGTAATGAAACCTTGGCTTGGTGCCTGCCTGTCACGGGGAGTCTCTTTCAGAAAAAAAGTATATCTAATCCAGCCTCTCTCCTGCCCACTTCAGGCATTCTTTCCTCATTTCATCATCATCCAATCTCAGGAAGCCGCAAACAATTATACCCCCCCGTCCAATACCTAATACCAATACCCAACTGCTTTGTGATACCCATCCCTTAGGATACCAAACAACAGCTTTTTTCCCTTTTGTTACCTACCCCTCTCAAAGCAGAACAAGATCGACCTGCATCGTCTCTTACCTACTATCGTCGTTACTTCAACTCTGCTTTATTAGAGTTATTCCATCTACTACACGTCATACTTTTGGTGGCGTAACGACTTAATAACGAGATAACCCGATACACCGTTGCCCATCATGTCCACCGGTGTGAACGTCAACAAGCCTACAGACACCAAGACGAAGGAGGCGGATGTCAACCGAAAGCTTCAGCTCTACGGTATCGTTTCTGCTTTCCAGAACGGCAAAGTTCCTTCAGTGAGTATTTACTGCGATATGCTACTCTTCAGGGGTTTGTACTAATGCGCCTAACTCTAGAACGACCAAATCGATGTCGCCCTAAACAGTTTCCTCGCCTCTCGCGCTCTCTCTGGCAACCACGAGAAGCTCTCTACTGAGGGTCAACAGCTTGTTAAGGATGCTGCCAACGCTATCAAGCAAGCCAAGCACCTTCTTCTGTCCAAGAACGAGGGCAACCTCATTCAGGACTTCATCTACCAAACTACTCAGTTCGATCCCAACAGCGTCAACACTCCTAATGCCCCCGTCAGCAAAGATGCTGCCAAGAATGACGGTGATAAGGCTCTTGAGGGTTTGAGGACCCTGGGTCAGCTGCTGATCACCAACGGCCAGTTCCGAAAGCTTCTTTCTGATGCTACCGTTCTCTTCCGCGATATGGCTGGCGATGCTGCTACCAACGCCGCTGCCCGTGTTCGCCCCTCTCAGGAACAGCTTCAGCAGATTGATGAGCCCGCTCAAGACAACGTCTGGCACGAGGCCCCTGACTTCTCCAAGGATAACTTCAAGAATCAGGCCAAGGGATTCTACAGCGGAAACCCCAAGCAGGATGCTAAGGACATCGCCGCTGCTGGCACCAACGCTGCTGTCCCCGGTCAGCCTATCCAGCAGGGTCAGCAGGGTCAGTACACTACCGGCCCTGATGCTGGCAATGTTCCCGCCAACACCGATGCTGCTCGCGATGCTGCTCGCAACACCGACCCTCAGGCTGGACAGAACGCTGCTAAGCAGGCGGCCCAGGCCAAGCTCGACAACAAGGTCGACCCCGAGACCAAGGAGAACATCCTGCAGCGTAAGGATGAGTACAGCCGCCGCACCCGCGAATACTTCGACAAGAAGATGCCTCAAGAGCGTAAGGAGCAGACCATCTGGCGCCTCAAGAAGATGATTCTTGAGTGTCAGCAACACGAGGACTACTCTCAGGCTATCCAGACCCTCCTTCGTCTAGCGGAGACCTACAGCCGCCATGGTCGCACAGTTGGTCAGGGATCTACCGAGACTGCTAAGGACGCTCGCGGTGGCCTGGCAGCTGCTGAGCGTGACCTGCGCACCATCATTGAGCGATTCGCCAACGGTACTTCCACCGAAGACCTCTGGGAGGCTATTGGTCAGATCTATCGCGATGCCGATAACGACCGCGAGCTTAAGGATTGGTTCAAGTCTATGGACTCATACATCCGCCGATGCCTGCTTCAGCAAGGTTACATCCTCGAGGATCAGTCTACCCGCGAGTGGGATCAGCTCTACGACCAGGGCAGATATCTTCTCCGCAACAAGTACCGCGGTCACACGGACCGTATCGTTGACGAGATCAAGTTCCTTGCCGACCAGTTCGACCAGGACTCCCAGAACCACGCCTTCGCTGAGTCTCTGCAGAAGCTGTTTAAGGATCTCGGCAATGACAAGGATGGCAAGCCCGTCTTCAAGCCTCATCTTCTCAAGGACTTGAGGGATGTCATTCTCCCTTCTGCTCTCGAGAGCATTGCCTATGTCCCCATCCCTCGAATTGAGTACACCGATTCTCAAGTCGATGCTGTCATTGAGAACCTCGTTCTGGAGAGCGACAACTTCGCGCCTAACATCCTCGAGGTTTCTAGCGAGCACTACTTCCGCTGGGGTCGCAAGAAGATTGCCAACAAGAACCACAACACCATCGAGGTCAAGGTTGCTGGTATCCAGATGGACTTGCGCGACGTGAGCTACCACGTCAAGCGCAAGCAGGGCTTCCCTTCGCTCACCGATACCGGTGTTGCTGATATCATCCTTCCTGGCAACGGCTTCTCCTTCAAGATGAAGGTCTCAACTGCTGACAAGAAGGATCGTCAGAACTACTTCAAGGTTGAGGATGTTGACGTTGACTTCGACAAGCTTCAGATCAAGATCAAGCAGTCCAACCACAAGCTGCTTTTCGGTCTGTTCAAGCCTATTGCTCTCAAGGTCATTCGTCCTCCTCTGCAGAAGGCTGTTGAGAAGGCCATCAAGGATCAGTGCAACAAGCTCGACCAATTGCTCTTCCAGGTCAAGCAGGAGGCTGACCGCGCCGCCGCTGAGGCCAAGAACGATCCCGAGAACGCTCCCAACATCTACAACCGCTACTACAACGCTGCTCAGCAGCAGTTCACCAAGGGCAAGAAGAAGGCCGAGGCAGCCACTTCTGACAAGAAGGCCAACTTTGCTATCACCAAGGAGGATAGCATCTTCCCCAACATCAACCTTCCCGGTGGCATCAGCACCAAGGCTACCGAGTACAAGGAACTCGCCCGTAAGGGTGACAAGTGGGAGAGCCCTGTCTTCTCTATCGGTTCTGCCAAGAAGAGTACCGATATCCCTTCTGCTCCCAAGATCCAGCGCAAGGCCCATCCCGTGTCTGATCTTGGTCCCAAGACCAGCGGCGAGGGCTACGACTTCTACCCCGCTGGCGATGGTCACTCTCACGCCGGTAACGGTCTCGCTGGTAACACTGCCCTGAACGGCAACGGTGCTGGCTACCCCAACGGTGCTACCAACGGCAAGCACCTTGCTGGTAATGGCAATGGCTACGGTCTCGGCAACGGTCAGACTGGTTTCCCCACCGGACAGGCTCCTTACCCTACCGGCCAGACCATCAACACCGTCTAAAATGCTTGTGACGAAGATGCGTTGGCACAAGAAAATAATAGTGGAGGATTGCTGAGGTTATACCCATGTTCTTGAGTTGGCTTTAATCTCTTTTGTTTTTGATACCACAACGGAAGCAATGACGACGGGTGGATAAAGCACGAGGCTTGTGCTTGGTTAAGAAAAAAACCACAGGTTAATTAATTAGTGAAGTAACGGCCGTTTCCTTTGTTTGAGGATATACACGATTGGTTGATAGTTAAAATTGATTGTTCTACCTCCTGACCACTTTTCACATAATGATATGTGATGTTGCCCATGCACTGACAAGTCGTCTTCGTAACGCAGCTCTTCTTAAGTCACATTATGATGATATATACGTGCCTGTAAATATCTCAATGGCATACTTGTAGGCCACACTTCTATCGAAAAGGAACAATAAAACTCTTACACCACACATGACACCGTGGCCTTCCGTTTAAAACACAGACACAAAACAATGATTATCTTTGAAATGAATGATGCGAATCTGAAGCTACTTACAGTAGAAGTCGATGATAAGTAGGCACGATTTTGATGGTGGGGTTGGTACAAAAAAGGTTTAGCGACATAGCCCCGAGACTACGTCACCTCTTGGGGTCCAGTTGCCGTGCATCTCGCCCTTGAACGAATCACTCATTCATTCATTGTACGAGGCTCATACTTGAGATCTACTAAAGTACAACCAGCACAGTTTAGGCTACTAATCAGTGACACTGACGCCTAACACTCAAAGCAGTCATCATAGTCACTAACAAAGTTACAACATATATTCAGTCACTGCCAGAGATATCCTACTTTCATCTCAACATATTCGCCCCACTACAACAAGGTATCTTGAGTTACTAGGCTACACCACTGGAAACCTCTCGATGCGACAGCAGGCATCATGACGTCTGCAACTCTGGCGCCCGAGCAAGTGCGCGCTCTCTTTGATGTTCTCACACATCACGAGACATACGCAGAAATTCAAGGTTTCAAATCTCCAGATGCCGTGACAGGCTACGGCTATCCCTTCGCAAGGACGACAGTTGAGCCTCAGGCTGCACAGAGTGCAACACCCAGCACCGGATGGAGGAGTTGGGCTGGAACACCTTCGACCTCGAGGCCTGGAACGCCTCGGCTAGGAGCTGCTAAAGATGGAGAAGAGACTACCAACGGCGAGGGAGAGGATGGGGATAAGGAGCCTTCCACATCACCTATCCTTCAGACGATGCTGTCACAATTCGTCCTCAAGTTGCCTGGAGTGAGAGATCTGCCTCGCGAGTTCTGGTCAGTCAGAGTGCAGGGGTTGTTGGCAAGACTCGGAGAGGCTGAGCTGTCAGAGAGCTACGACAAGGGCGCACTGGGGACGAGGAAAGTGTTGGCGACAGGGTCGAGTGGCTTGATCGAGATGATCGGCCGAGGTATCTTGGGCGGCGTCAAAAGGACACATCAGCCAGAGAAGTCTTCGGGCAACAAGAGTGGTCAAAAGGTCGAGTATGATCGGACTAAGGCATCTGACCTAGTCAAGGCTTGGGACGATATCGTCGAGGGGTTGATCTACGGAGATCTACTGGACGAGAGTTTTGATCACTTCAGCAAAACCGCAGACCTTGAGAGCCTTTCACCTGCTGTTGGAGCTGCAGCCGAATACGCCATCATTCAGTAAGTTCCCTATTGATGAGTTCCTCGAGTTCTTCCTACTAACCAAATTATAGCCTCGCTACCTTCATCCATCACATATTCGTGTTCTCTCCTGAAGGTCAATACCTCCTCAAACTTCTCGAGAACGTACACAACCTCATCCCCTACAAGATGGTCAAGCAGACTCTACGGATGGGCAATGCCGCTAGTATGATTAGTGCCATGATGCGCCTACTCCTCGCCAAGTTGAGCGTTACTAGCGTTACCAACTGGATCGGCTTGACTGCCAACGCCGACGATGGGATGAATCTGTTGCAACGGATCATCTCTCTTGTGTTGTCGTGGGATGCTGGCGAGTTCCGCAAGGGTGCTGACAAGGTTGAAAAAGCCAAGGAACGACCGAGCGATGAGATGCTGGAGGCAATTCGTCAGTATATCGCTCTAAGTCGTGACGAGCACAAGACAGTGAGGAACGCCAGTGAGGAGCATGCCCAGTCCATCATCACCGCCATATTCAACGGCTCTAACCCGACCTTGACGAACGAGCTCAACGACGAGAAGCATGCGCAGTGTCTCGAATACTATTCCGCCCTACTCTCCGTCCGTGACCGCGAGAGCATAACTACTGTCCTCTGTCGTCAACCCCCTGATCTATTCACCGCGATGATCAAGGACCTATTCGCGGCTTACGAGCCAATGATCCGTACCGTGCATTCCAAGATAGATTTGCGGGAGCATGTCGAGGCTGGTCAGGTATTCATCGACGAGTTCATCAAGACGGGCAAACCGAAGAAGTCAGGCGACATGCCAAGTGTGGACGACTATGTCGATCTATTCATGAGAAATCGAGAACTCATGTATAGATGGGTTCACGCATTTGCCTCGTCGTGTCCTGATGTTTGGGAAGAGATGCGGACGTGGGCCAAGGACGCTGTTCTCAAGTTCCGCCAGGAACGGAAGCCTGTTGAAAAGGCGAACAAGGATCAGTCTGCGGACCAGACGAATAACGGAACTGTCGACGTGAGCACCATGGATCAACAACTCGATAACCTATTCCAGTCTGTCCCTGAAAAGTCTCAAAAGGACATACTGAGTGCTTTGGATAACCATGCCGCGTACCTTGCACAAGTTGAAGCATTATCACTATGTCGTCTTCAGCGCATCATCGACTCGGATGACTCAGAAGCCGGTAACATGTCGGGCCCGGGCGCATATCTCTCCCGATGGCAGCACCTTATGGACGACACAGAGATCACACCAGGCACACCAAAGGGACCAGTCCGACATGGCAAGGATGTGAAGAATACTCTTACTATGGGTAAAACAGGAGTAGAGGGTACGGAGAAGGCGAAAGAGGAAGTACTCGAAGCAGTACTCGAGGAGGAGGAGGGTCCTGAAGCTCCTGATGTGGATATTGTGGTGAGGGAAATGGCGGATGGGTTTCGGAAACTGCTGCAAGAGGGCGCTGGCAAGGTTACGGCATAATTTGGAATGGTTGTTATGAGGCAAAGGCCCAGGGTTTGATGAACTTTTATAGAACGGGTTTTTGGGGATACATTAGGGGTATAAAGAGTTGATAGCAGTTTTGCCAAACTATGATAATGCCGATAAATCATGAACTTGATGATACATATAAATCCCCCCTCAGTATCTCACAAATATTTTTTCTTCCCAGCTCGATAAGATCCTTGAGCTTCCATTCAACTTCTCAATGCGAAGTTTACGATATTTTTTCCCTTTCATAACAGACAGAGTATCGGCCTCAGCCCCAAAAAGCGAAAGCTTTAACAAATATCAACCCTTAATTCCTTCCATCCGCCTCTCCTTGAGTGGCGCCTTAATCGTAACTGCTCAGAAGGGTGAATCGGCCGTTGAACGTCAACATGAAGAGTTTAGCGAAAGGAGCGAGGTTGCGAACGGGCCTTAGCCACGGAACGCATTCCTGGGATCTCGACGGCCAATCTTCCTGTGCTGCCCAAATTGTACCTTCGCGGTGATCGTTCTCGGACTGTGTCTCTTCTCCCAGTGAAAGGAGAAACACTCCTCGCTCTCGAATAATCTTTGCCCCGCGATCCACCAAAGAGCGTTCTCTTCGTACGAGGAACCGTGTGTCGTTCATTATTCTCGATCACGTCCACGGGTGCTTCTATTACCGGCGTGGCAGGCAGAGGCTTGTTCACATCTGTAGCCTTCAGTGAATTCTTCTTCTTGCGCTGGGCTTGAATTGTTTGGGCGAACCCGACAATAGCGGCAGTTGCGCCTTCTGGCGACCCCTCCATTTGGCCCACTCGATAAGCGAGGCCATCAATGAGGGCGTCGATTTCCTCTGATATTCCTCTTGGTGAGGTTGAGCGTATGTTTGTGAGGTCGATGGTGTCGACGCAGTCATATTTTTCCTCATCATCCGAGATAACTTCTATGTCAGAATCTCCTGGGAGAATGTCACCGAAATCGTAGTCTTGGCTGTCGCACACTTGCTCTGGTTGGGCTTGATTTGGGCGTCGAGATGACCCGATGGGTTTGCAAGCCACTGGGTAGGTTTTCATGATCAATCGGTGCTTCCAAACGAGTCTGATGGTCACCCCAGTGGCTTCTTGTAGCTTTCGTGCAAGGGTTCTGCAAGGGTGGCAGTGCTTTCGCGAAAAGTAAACCTCGAATACTGGCCGTGAACCATCCTCCCAGCGAGCATTGCGGAGTTGTCGTAATTGTTCCATAGTGACATTGTCGAAGTCTTTCGTGATTCCGAATGTCTCAAGTAAAACGCAAATGCCGTGAACGGCGAGCTTGACCTCAACGTGAGAGCCAAGGAAGATACCCTCAGTGTTGCCCGCCACACGATGAGGGTTGTCGTACGGTCTTCGCATGTTCAAACCAAGGGTCTTACCCATGGCCACAACCCGCCTTGTCCAAACACTGTTGGGAGAACTCCTTGCTTCTTATCTAGAAGATCTCCATGACGTCCTAGGCCGTGACCTGATTCAGCCACGGCCAGCACAATGCGTTGAGACGCCGGTGTAGCGAGGGCAACGAATCCAGTGGTCTTGTTCTCCAGTTGACGGAGAATTGTTGAATGTTTTGTAGTAGTCTTAGCTCGAAGATGGCTAAATTGGAAAGACAAGTTCGCCCCTAAGACTTGAACGGTGAGTGTAGTTGCTTCCGCATCGATGATGTGGTGAAAATAAACAATAGGCGAGGATTTGCTGACGTTAGAGATGAAGGTGGGCAGAACCTCTGTGGGTTCCTCTGAGTTTACCATTATTGTTGTAATAAAAGATTATTGAGTATTATGATAAGGAAGGAGTTATTCCTTTGAGTGAATGGTGTATGAGTTTCATGAATGAGATGATGAGATGGAGTTGGAGTTGTGGCATACTTACAGCTCACACCACTCCAAAGGATAAGATTAGAAGAGAGGTTATATCATGAAGTGCATCGTGATTCAGAATCATTCGCTCGCTCTCTCAAATGCAGAAGAATGTGCTTGCTGCTCTTGCACAGAGGCGCTGTCTCAAGAGCAGCACTCTCACGCCTCCTTTTCTTCTGCTTCGCTCATAACTGACAGGATAGAAATATCGTGAGAAGCTCAAACGGGGAATGAATAGTGGTACTCATAACAGTCGTAAGTGTAGAAGTTAAGTAAAGATGGTTGAGCTGAACTCAAGCGAGGAGGCACATGGGAAATCGACCCGCGATCGCCTCACTTCGTAGGGAGGTGAGAAAGGCATCAACACCTGAAGTCGGAGAAGTAAGCAACTGATGACGTGCTTTGTAAAGGAACAAATAAAAGCTGAAGAAAAGAATAGAGCAGTCAACGTTCATGGCGGCCTCCCCTGTAAGGGCGGGTGGTTTGTGTGAAGAGATCACTGAGAGAGGTTCATGGAGGGGAGAAATATGAAATGCAGAGGGGCAGGGAAGACACGCCGTTCCAGTTTCAATGTGTGGTAACGCACGGCGGCCTGCACAGCATGAGCACAAGAAAAGAAGCATTCACAGCAGCATATCGACCTTAAAGTGAACGACAAGTTGGACGGGTCCAATTTGACCAAACCGAATGACCCAGTTTCGGGGGAATCTCATTCATACATGACAAAATCTATGACCCAACGCCCAAATCCATTGCTACCATTGACCGGAACCGCCAGATTTTGTTTACTCGTCATCCTCATCCTCCTCATCGGCCTCAGCGGTGGTCTGGGCAATTCGGTCCAAATCACGCTGACCGGCCTGAGTGATGCGGCGGCCACCCTTCTCCTCGTCCTGCTCAAGGACACCGATCTTCTCAAGGGCCTGCATCACCTTTCGGTCGACGGAGCCGGAAGCATCAACGTGGTGGGAGGGACGGCTGCCACGGTTCTTGGCAGTGCCGTGAACCTTGCGGAGACGGCCAACACCAACGGTCTTGCGGAGGTAGACGTGGCGGGCGATAGAGGCGGCACGGACGTAGAACCAGTCAATGTCCTGAGGAGGGAGCTCCTTAGCAGGACCAGTCTTGACGGTGTCGACCCAACCTGGAAAAGTCAGCAATTATTTCTTTCATGCGGAGTATCAGAAGAGTCTTACCGGGGATGGGGAGCTTGCCCTGACGCTTCAGGAAAGCAGAGTAGGCAGTGATGAACTTCTGCGCCTGTAGACACAATACCCATTAGCATGATTCCGTCGTCAGAAGTCTTTCGACTCCCTCGCGCCTGCTCCTCAATCCCATTTGTACCCGGCCCTGCAGCGTATAGCAGCCGACACAGCGTTCAGTATGTATAATATCCGCGCTGCGCCAGCGCCATCGCGGGCAAGCGGTTCTCTTGAAGATTGCGTCGCCAAGTCGTCGAGTGGGAGATCGTGTGTGATATTTTTTTCGGTTCTTTCGTTCCTGTTGGATTTTTAGGGAGTACCTACATCGACATCGCGAACAGTGACTCCGCCGGCCATTTTATCGGTATTGATGGGGTGATTGGTGGGAGTTGGGTGGTAAATTTGTCGGTATTCGCGAGTGGAAGATCTCAAGCTCAAGCAAGTATCAAATTCGAGATGGGAAGATTGGTGGTACTCGAATTTCGCGCTAGGGTTTTGCTGCCCTACAAGGGTTTTTTGAGTGACTAAGCATAGTGCGAAGCTCACAGTGTGTAGAGAGACACGTCTTAGCGCACTGTATCACTGGGTGGGGCATGCCGGAGAATATCACCACCACTGGCAATTGAGCAGCGTCCAGATTAGGAAATGTTCGTGTAAGTGGGCGATGGTGGTATGTATTACTTGTATTACTTATCCCATGTTGTGGTACGACAGATTGATCTCTTGAGGGTTGAAGATACTCATTACATCGCTTCTACGACTAATCCATTCGCTAAGAGATGGAGCATTCAGGCAAAGGAAGTAGAAGCGAACATGATGTTTTCAAATAGTTCAGGCATGATCTCATGGAACATCATCAAATGTGAAAGAAACTGAGACTTTATTTACTAATCATTATTGACAACAAAACTCATAAACAGACCAGGTATCATCGTTCTATCCGTCTAATGCAATGCGAAAAAAGACTCATTATGTCCTCCAATCCAGCCCAGCCGATTCCACAAGGAAAAAAAAAGAAGAAAACACTAGGTTGAATAACTTTTCTTCTACCCATTTTCCCTTTAGGCCCACTTAGCAAGGACGGCCATGACAGCCACACCAAAGGCAACGCAAGCAAAGGCGAGCAAGAGAATCTTGATGGGGGCCTTGCGCATGTAAGGGTTGAACATGAACTCGTGGGCGAGGAGCTCGACGAGACCAGTGTACAAGAGGATACCGGCACTGATAGCGTCAAAGATACCGTTGGTGAGCTTCTGGTCGTTCGCGTTGTTGGGCTTGGCTCCTATGCCAGCAGCGATACCAATGGGAGTCGACAGAGCAAAGATGCAACCGAGCAAGTAGGGCATCCACTGTCGGTTACTGGGCCAAGGAGCGACGGCCAGACGCGAGCCAAGACCGAGACCCTCAAACATCTGGTGGAAGACGAGGACGATCAGAAGGACGGTAAGCTCATCAGAGGCAATCGTGCCGAGAGTGAGACCGATGAAAATGCTGTGGAACACAACACCAAATTCGAGAATAAAGATAGCGAGGAGCTGACCAGCGAGGCCGCCCTGATCACCCTCCTTGTGCTCGCGGCCGTGGGCGAGATGGCTGTCACCACCAGGCGCATAGCCAGAACCGCGTCGACCACCATTCTCAATGTCAGGGTTGCTAGGAATGCTGGGTTGCTTCTTAGCGACAAGGTCCATAGCAGGGTCGAGATCGGCATCAATTTCCATGGAGTGGTCGTGCTCCATGTCGGCGTTGCTGAGGCGAGCGGCGAGCATCTCAATGAAGAACATGATAATGACGGTCATGAGAGCGATGGCCTCAGCCCAGTCGTAACCGCCCAGACGGTCCTCAAGACACTCATCGCCCAGGTTCTCGACGGCGGGAACCAGCAAGTGCATAAAGGCTGTCGCTATAATGACACCGGTACCGATGAACTTGCAGATGAAGAAGGTGAGCTTAGGCACCGGGATGGCCTTCTGACGCGCCAGGAAAATGGGCAAGATGGCGCCGACAAGCGAGGATGCCATGATGATGAAGATGGCACCGATTCGGAGTCCTCGACGGCCGAGATCGACGGCCTCGCCACTGCACTCTGCTGCGTCCGCCATTTTGTCGGTTAGAAAATGTCGAAGATAAGACGGTGGTTTGTGAAAGAAGCTGAGGTGAGGAGTGCAATCTTATATGAGGTGTACGACCCAGAAAAGATACGAGGGTCGCTAGGTAGTCGGGAGTAGGTGATATCGTCAAATGCCAAGATGCAATGCTGCACAGCCAAGGATTATTTCGATGCGTAATTCCCCAAAGAGGAAGCAACCAAGGGTAATCGCGCTGTATGATTCGGACGAGGTCAAACGCCAAGACGCGCGCTAATCGAAAACTGCTGAAATGGTTGCTTGGCCTGCAGCAGAAATGATGCTGATGGTGAAAAACTCGATAGACCTGCGAGTTCCGATGGGGTTGATAAGTCAACGTGAGCGTTGATTGACTTAATTTGGCGTGAGGAATATCAAGATGTAAAGGAAAATCGCGAAGAACCTTGATGGTGCAGACTCGATTTAAAGAAAGTGGGCAATATTGGCGTTAAACCGGTCTAGCTGCCGGGTTTAGCTTGATAAAGGGCCCAGCGGACGGAAGCGAGATGCCGAGAGATGCGTCGACTAGATTTCTTCGAGCCGCAAGCGTGGGATGGTTAACACTGAGAGTGGGTTTTTTGGGCCAGGACCAGGGGGTGTTGGGTTGAAGATGCAGTGGATGGATGTGTATTATCGAATCGTCAGATGGTGATGGTGAGAGTTTAATAAAGTAAACTTATTTTTAAAAGAGAGACTATGAAAGGCGAGCAAGCATTGCATTGATCAGCTGGCAGATGTACAGTATGTAGCTATATTGTTTTTGGCAATGAGTCCCTTGCTAGTGGGAAAAGAAGGAATTTCTTCGAGATTCGAGTGCAGTCAGTACCTGCTTACGAGTTACGACCTGATAATGCATGGGGCTTTACCTGCCCGGGCCATCGCCCTGAACCCTAAAATACAAATCAAACATGTTACGTTGCTGGCTGTTCAATCAATTTCCATGCCAATATCCTCCTGTTCCGTTGTACATACTTCCATGCATACTCACGTCCCAAGGGCATGGAACTCGGCAACTACCACATTCCTTGGCATCACTGTTACGATCCACTGTGACCAACTGGTGTGACTTGAGGTAATAATATTGCTCTGAATCATTGGAAAGCTGAATACGTAGCTGTGGAAAAAAGCAGAACAGAGCGTGGTGGTTAGTCCCTTCAACCGCCGCCTTGTGAGGTGGGAGTGGGTCAGATTAAGGTGAGGACCTTGATGGCCATGTTAGCCTCATTAAGCGCGACTAGTCTCGTTTGGAAACGAACCCTCACTTGAGTGTGGCTAGTGCGTGCCTGTAAAGAGCTCTATTCACGACGTCGACTTTCAGAGTGAATCACAAGGATATGTACAGCAAAAAGGCTCGCGACAATTGAGTTTACTACAGGTTTATTAAATAGCTTACTGGCTCAAAGTTATTGATCGATTATGTATTAAGTCGCAGTAAAAGTCAAGAGTCAAGCTTGAAAACAACCTTTTTTCTTCAACGAACAAGCTGTGGCGCTATCTCCACCATCTCTTTCAAATATCAATCAGTCAACATCTCATTGGCTCGTCTCTCCATCTCTAGCCACAGTTGGGGATCTCCGGAGAGATCGCGGAGACCATCAGGGTTCTCAGTCAGCGCGGGTCTTATGTCTCATCCATGTCCAAGTCAAAACTGCCCACGCAATGACAAACGTCCAAAGGCCACTCGATCGGCTCGGACGGCATCTCTAGACTGTCTCGACTGTTCAGCTTTATCATATGTATCTGAGACAGGTGACGCTAATGCATCGGTGTTGGTTCTCTGCCAGGGTGTATCATCGGCGAACCAGTCCAGCCAGCCTTGCCATTATCACAGATAGGATGTGAACAGAAGGTCGATCAGGAGGTGAATCGTGGCAACTCCAATCATCGTCGATTCCAAATCTATGCCCCTACTCGAAATTCAGTAGCGATGCCCTATGCCCCCTGTAACGCCGATGATATGCTACATTATCGTACAGTTAACCTTACCAGTGTTAAACTCTTAAACTCTCAAGCCGTACCCACAGGCCGCCCACTAACCGTCGTCCGTATCGCTATTTCCGCTGGCGTGGTCCGTATGCGTTCATGTCGCCGTCGTTGGATCCAATATGTTGCATCATGCGAATGAGCTACCTACTGCTACCACATGGCTCTTGTCAGCCATGCTTGTCATGATCCTACGGCCCGACTGGCTGTAACGGGATATTACCGTGCAGCAGTGGACCACGAGGCAGCCGTGGCTTGATCTCCGTTCATGAAGAGAATTGTATTTCCAATCCGAGCGTTCGGAAAGGTTTGTCGAGCTTCCTCAGGTCGATGCCACTACCCAAACTGAACAAAAGCGACTTGACCCGCCCCTCCCATAACACCCCTATTCGCATGTTC